>VMKM01004169.1:0-21267 GCA_008360985.2 Macquaria ambigua | reverse complement strand
GTAGAGAAGAGTAGAGTAGAGAAGAGTAGAATAGAAGAGTAGAGTAAAGAAGAGTAGAGTAGAGAAGAGTAGAGAAGAGTAGAGTAGAGAAGAGAAGAGAAGATCCAGAGGGAGAAGAGTAAAGAAGAGTAGAGTAGAGAAGAGAAGAGTAGAGTAGAGAAGAGTAGAGTAGAGTAGAGAAGAGTAGAGTAGAGAAGAGTAGAATAGAAGAGTAGAGTAAAGAAGAGTAGAGAAGAAAAGAGAAGAGTAGAGTAGAATAGAGTAGAGAACTTCTGACAGTTACACGTTTTGTGTAGTGGATTCACTCACACTTGTGTGTCTCTGAAGCACTTGATGCAAAGCATGGACTTATTCTCTGTTGAGAACAGGATGTAGGGCTCCTCGTGGAGAGCTGCGGAGACAGAGACGCCTTTTAGCTTCAGCCCACAGGAGTGTGAGGCTTAAAGTATTCTGTTTTTTCCAATGAGCAGGTGTTGTGAAAAACAAATACAAGAGATTTCAGAATACAAACACAGGTTGGCTGATAAACATTTACCACCAAGTGTTAACATCGTGCCTCTCATACTACTTTCATAAGCCCTGGAAATGTAAGCGGCGCGCAGGAGGGACTACACCTCTCATGCAACATGCTTCTACACTGGTGTAATGAAGCCTCGTGGGCCCTGTAATTCTTCTGGAGTAAATTACAGGTGGCACTCACAGCACTTCCTGTGTTTGGCTTTAGTGCGTTTGGCCAGGGACACAATCTCATGGTGGGAAAACATTCTGGCCTTGTGAGTCAACTCCCTGCAGGCGCCGCACAGTGGCTGGTGACAAGTGTTACAGTAGTACATCATCCCTGCGTCCTGTATGGGGGAAAAAAAAGAATAAAAAATGTGGAGAGATGCTTACATCATCTTATATTGTTTAAAGCTACACAAGGCAATATTTGATGAAAAATACACCTGACTTAAAGCTCCCATAGTGGTGTTATTAAAAAAAAGACATTGTGGCAGCACGGGATTTGAACACGGAGATAAGTAAAACTGCACCAATGTTCACGAGGATAGTCTCATTTCTTTACAAACAAAAACTTGTGCCATCAAAACAATTTGAAAGATACCATAATCACATAAAGACAATCTACACATAATGGCTATAGCATGCTAACTGAAAAGTGAAAAAGCTGGATTCATCCCTGTTTAACCTTTTGTTTGTCTTTTATATCCTCAGAGACATAAAGCAATACAGGACTCGTGTGGTCTCTGCAGCACTGATGTCTTGTTTAACGTGATTTCTGGGACTTCCTCTGTGTTATTGTGAGTCACCAACACTTCCTGGTTAAGCTTTCATATAACATAAGTGTAAATTTATTTCTCATGTCCGTGTCATGCCTGTATATTCTTTCAATATCTGTCTATGACGTAATCAAGTGAAGGCCCAACATCTGAAGGTGAATTGATGAGGGTTGGTCTGTCAATTTGTACCTTTTTGTTACTTTCCTGGTCACAGTTGGCACACTGCACTGTCTCCTCAGCGTCCGCATTGTTGTCGACCAGGAACTTCAGCAGGCGGTCCTCTGGTGGGAGGGCGCTATTCCCTTTTACTAAAGATGGGTAACTGCGGCAAAGACAGACATTCAGACAGCCTGAGTGATTTGTTCAGAGAAAATCAAGACATTTATCACATTATTAGTTATACTGGCAACTAATCTGTGTTATTCTTCAAGTTGAGGAATGCCAGGAATAATTAAAATAGTTTGATCTGATCAAAACTCAGAATGAAAGTGAGGAAGAACAGTTCCTGCACTACTGTCTTTTTTTAAAGTCCCTCTCAACTCAGAAATGAAATTTTCCTTCTTGGTACTTCAGTTGGATGTTTGAGCTTCATTGTGCAGAATGATGTATGTTCAGAGTTCGACACTAGAAGGCTGTTTTCGCATTCACCTGAGGATGCTCACCTTAAATCTGAGTTTAAGGCGTGTGCATATGAGCCCCCCCCACACACACACACACAGCTGGACAAATCTATAAGACCTAATAATTGAACTTTTTTCAAATATGAAAGAAAAGGGGCTCAAAAGTACATGCTGCTTTTTAAAAGGCAAGGCAAGTTTATTTGCATAACACCTTTCAATAACGAGGCAATTCAAATCTGTACATAAAATATAAAGAGGCATTAGGACAGGGTATTAAAAAAGCACAGGGCAATATAAAAAGGTATACAGGCTATAAATAGGATTTAAAAAGTGTAAAATAAAATAGGTCAAAATAAATCAGAAAACAGTAAAAGGTTACAGTGCAGCTACAGTGCAGTGCAAGATATGAATAAATAGTCTCCCAAACTGTTTTAAAATAGTTATGAAGACGTGTGTGATTGCCCTGTTTGCAAACAAGTTTTCTGCAGTACTGCAGGAAACCTGAGGGGCAGCAGTGACGTCCAGGACACCTCCGCAGTAGAAGAAGAGAATGCGGAAGAGGCTGTCAAACACGACGGAGCAAAACGTGTGCATTAGAAGTAGCTCGGCGGTCTGTTATCTAGAACGTTCCAGCAAAATACACCACTGAACGAGAAGCGAGGGCGCATATAAACAGTTTGTTCTCCGAGGGAAACATATTCGACGTTGAAAATGTCTGTTATTTCCGAGGAAAAGGTGCGAGGTGGGAGCGTTTTCAAGGATATTGGCGCCGACGACGACGAATGGCAGCCCACTGAAATCGAGAGCCTGTGTATGAACTGCTTCCAAAACGGTATGACACGTTTACTTTTGACCAAAATACCGTTCTTTAAAGAAATCATCGTCAGCTCATTCAGCTGCGCTAACTGCAACTGGTCAAACACCGAAATCCAGTCTGCAGGCCGGATTCAGGAACAAGGCATTTGTTACACGCTGAAAGTCAAAACAAAAAAGGACTTGAACCGGGAGGTTGTGAAAGCAGACAGTGCGACCACCAGGATCCCTGAGCTGGACTTTGAAATCCCCCCCTTCACCCAGAAAGGCGCACTTTCTACCATTGAGGGCCTTCTGGACAGAGCAGTTGCAGGGTTGGAGCAGGACCAACCTGTCAGGCGAGCAACTGACCCTGAGGTGGCTGAGAAAATAAATGAATTCATCCAGAAGCTGAGGAAGTTAAAAGAGGTTGAAAACGAATTCACTCTGGTGATTGAGGATCCATCTGGCAACAGCTTTGTGGAAAATCCAATGGCCCCTCAAAAAGATGAGGCTCTCACTGTGACCTGGTTCACACGGACGGTCCAGCAGGATATTCAGCTGGGAATAAGGGCTGATGATGACGTGGATGAGGACTTGGACAAGGAACCGGCTAGTAACAACGTGGAGGCCATGAGAGATGAGGTGTTGGTCTTCAACACCAACTGCCCAGAATGCAACGCGCCAGCCTCAACCAACATGAAGCTCGTCCAGATCCCTCACTTCAAGGAGGTCATCATCATGGCCACTAACTGCGACAGCTGTGGCCATCGGACCAATGAGGTGAAATCAGGTGGAGCCACAGAGGAGCTGGGCACCAAAATCACCCTGCACATCACCGACCCATCAGACATGACCCGAGATGTGCTCAAGTCAGAGACGTGCGGTGTCATCATCCCGGAGCTAGAGTTTGAGTTGGGGATGGCAGCTGTGGGCGGGAAGTTCACCACTCTGGAGGGGCTGCTGAATGACATCAAAGATCTGATCGTCAACAAAAACCCCTTCATCTGCGGTGACAGTGGCATGACGGATCGGGTGGAGAAGCTCAATGTGTTTGGGGAGAAGATAGACAAAGTTATAACCGGTGAAATGAATGTCCACATCATCCTGGACGATCCAGCAGGGAACAGCTATCTGCAGAATGTGTACGCCCCGGAGCCAGATCCTGAGATGACTATTGAGAAGTACACCCGCTCGTTTGAGCAGAATGAGGACCTCGGCCTGAATGACATGAAGACTGAGGGCTATCAGGAGGAAAAATGAACTGCCTGAAAGGACTAAATGAGTTGATTATGTCTTGTCAAAAAGCCAGTGTAATTATATCGCTCCATATTTTCTCCTATTTTCATACATTTTAAGTTAAACACTGGGTAAATGCTTGTTTCCATCAGTAAATTAATCGGTGAGAGGAATTCTAAGTTGTCTAAATGTACATTGAAAGTTAAGTAAACATAACACAGCTGCTGTTATTAAAGATATATCCTTTAACTCCTTGTTTATTGCATTCTTGTGACATCCCAGAAGAGGGTGCTCTGTTATCTCTGATTAAAAGGATATTTTTTTTCTCTGAGGACCACATACTCTGTAACAAATTAATCTTTTTATACACCTGTAAGCATGACATCATCTAAATAAAGTGTTTAAATTGACAGTATAGCTCTGCTCTTTGAATTGGCAAATGTACATAACATTTTCTGTTGTAATTTAGATTCAGATACAAATCTGCATGATTAGACTGAGGAACAGCCAGCATTTATACTGAACTATGAACAAAGACGATTTAGATTCATCTAAAATCTGGGTGATTTACATGACAATTCCCACAGGATCATCTTAGTATAATAATATATTAGGGCTGCAGCTAACGATTATTTTCTTTATCAATCAATGATTTTGTTGTCAGTGAAAAATAGTGAAATATGCCCTGTATAATTTCCCAGAGCCTAAGGTGACATCTTCAAAATCATTCCTTTATCCAGCCATCAATCTAAAACCCAAACGATAACAATAGAAGAATGGGACATCAAAGAAAAGCAGCAAATCTCTCACATTTGAGAGGCTAGAACCAGAAACTGCTCAAATGAAACATAAGCTTGCCTAGTCCTGATTTTGGAGAGGCAATTCTTGTTAACCCAAAGAGTTGAAAAACATGCACAGTGACCAGGTAGAGAAGGACTACACTGGCAGGAGCAGTGCCTAGTTTCTGTCACATTAACCACATTAGCACAGGCCTGTTTGATTTAAACATAATGCTGTTTGCCTCATTTTGATTCAGCTGCAGTGACACAAATGTTCCTCGCCCCTGTCTGCTGTGCACGCTTTATCTAGTTTTCATAGCAACGGGGATCTATTGTGTTCTACTAATAGCAGAGTAGTGAATTCCTAGATTACGTGGTTCTTGAGTGAGCAGCTGTTAGCAGGCTGCTGCTGCTGCTGATGGAAATAGTCGCTGCCAGGCAGCAGGCCCCTGTAGCCTGAGCCCAGCCAGCAGAGCACAGGCTCTGTGCCCACAGGGTTGTTTCCATAGAAAACCAATGATTTCCTGGGTTTTCCCTCCTAATTTCTCAGTAGTTTCTTGTGCTATGAATAAAAGCACTGCTGTTAGTAATACTTTGACTTATACAGCTGACTAGTACACTATCTACCTCAACACAGGTTGATATCAAATAGCTATGAGGCAGATAAATGTGGAAGTCGCCTGAGGTTCAGCCAGTTTGTCTAGGTAATTTTATTATATTTAATTCACAACGCCTCAGCAGAAACACTTTTATAAAGATGTGTGACTGAGCAGAATCAGAACCCAGGAGCTCATCAGGGATGATTTTGGTTTTTGAAAGCAGTTCTCAGTGTGACTAACTTTAGTTTTTCATATTGAATCTCTGTCCTTTATAAGCACTGCATGGTGGTGCTGTGTAGTATTGTGTACTGTTTACTGTGGGTGTCTGCCATGTCTCTGATTTGCCGTTGATGGTTATTCTTTTTAATGTGTATGTTTTTTATTGTGCCCAACCTGCAAACCAATTTCCCTCTGGGATGATCAAGTAAATCAATCAGTCAGTGAAACCTTCTAAGAGACATGACATGAGCAGTTGAGAATAATGCAGTGACATTGAAACATCAGCGCTGTCAGAAAATCAGAAAATCTGTCCCCGTCCCTGCTTTGATGGGGAAAGTTAATACGGCAGACCTGAAGGTGACTGACCACGAGTCATTCCTTAATAGGGGATGAAATGGATTGCTATCATGTGACTGCTTTTGATTGCCCTAAGCTGCTGGCACCGGTGCCAAATACCAGTATGCTTTGTTTGCTGTGTGACTGGTCTTAGAAGAACTTGCCGGCCCCGCTGAGCGTTGGGGCCAAGGACTAAATCAGAGTCTGGGATGACCCTGCAGCTGCTCCAGCCACTCAGGCCTGCCCTATCTAAACCAGGCCAGCAATGGGTCACTGAGCAGCACCCTCAAACCAAAACAGAGAGACTTGATGCTCTCTGAAACCAATGGGATTCCCCTCAAATCTCCTTCATGAACCAAACCAATCTACTAATCGACTTATGTGGAACGAATCCCTTTTTGAGCGACGCTGCCCAAAACTGGGGCCTCCGGGAAAAATTTGGCTTTACACACAAAACGTTTGACCCTCTATGGTGATTCAAGGAGCAAAATTATATTTTACTCTAGGAATTTAAACAGCTCAATGATGTTTGAGCAGTTTGAGATCACCTGCTCTCATTAAACACCACCACATTATATCATGACACAAGCTGTGTGAGGTTGTAATCCCAAGTGCCTATATGCCACCAAACCAGTCAGTCCTTGACCTTTGGCCTCCATATTTTCAGTTTGTTTGGGGATTAATGGCTTAGTATCATAGGTGTGATGCCCAGGCTCAGATATCCTACACAGACACAAAAACAACATCATGGTTCAACATGGTGTTGAACATCCATTTCTAGTTCAGAAACTTGATTTAAACCTTCATCTGTTTGGGGAATTTTTTCCTTATTGTGAATATATAAAAGGAAATAATATTTCCTTATAAAGTTTCAGAGCAGGGCATCTGTTTATAATGCAATCTGAGTGTGGAGAAAAAGAACACATGTTTAAGTTTTTCCATTGCTTTGGATTGATCATCTAGCCTAAATTGGTCCTGATCAACGTCACAGTGCTATCTCTTACCCGCAGAGGGGGCAGCTGAGACGGCTGTCATTGGTCCGGCCTCGTAGGCAGCGGGCACAGAAGATGTGGTAGCAGTCCAACAAACACGGGGACTGGTACTGCTCATGGCACAGGTGACACACCAGGGGGTGGACATTAGTACAATCCACATTACACAGGTTATCCAAGTTGGTGAAGATTCCTCCTGCCATCTGCAAACAGAGTGTAGTAGTGAATAATGACAAACTGTGAGAGTATCACTTGATTGACAAGTTTTAAAAAGCCACATCATCACATCACTGAACAAAAAAGCTTTACCATGTGTTATGGCCCAAATATTCCAGTTGTTATAAGAGAGGCTAAGCCGACTTTGATATGAAACACTTAATAATAAGTAATCAAGAGAGTCAGATATTAATACAAGTAAACAAGAGGAACTTTTTTCTTTTTCTCTCTTACCTTGTCAGATGTGTAATGAGTTCCAGGGCTTCAGTGACAACACACAATCCAAAGGTGAACAAAACCAACCAAAGATGTTGTCAGCACCAGCATTTTATCCAGCCAACAAATGCTACTGTAAATGCAGTAGGCTAGTCTGCAGAAAGCACAGAGAGCCACTGTCTTACCTTTCAGTGGTGCTATCAGCTACCCCCAGCAGGAATGGCAGCAATGCAGAAACTCTTCAATAGTAGGCCGATGGGGTCCCTCCGCCAGGCAGCTGACAGCACACACCTCATGCCAGCCCCCAAGTGTTGCCAAAGTGCAAAAGGGACATTTAATATTGCTGTCTGATACAGATTAAAAATACAGTTGTCCTATTTTTAATGTCACACTGTTGTTACGTCTTGGACTCCATGGCAGGGTGAATGGATTGTGAGGGGTGGAAATTACAACGTTGCAAATCAGTGAATCTGCTGCAACACTTAAAGTGGGATACTTTCAACTGGCATTATTTTTAATGCCTTCTAAGCACTCTTTGTTTTAGAAAAGTGCAACATAAATTAAGCTTGGTATTATTATGTTGCATAAAAGCAATAACATCACTTTCTATGTTATAGAAAAACAGACGAGTTATCCATTCTAATTCAAGAGTAAAAATGTGAAAATGTTTAATGTAGGCTAGTGAAGCTGTAGTCAATAAAAATGTTTGATATATTTGATAAAATAACGGGTAACACTATTTTCCCCCATAATTTTGAAATTATTTTCAACTAATTTCTTTGGAAATTTACTGAAAAGAAGTATGTAATTTGGTATTAGTTATAGGGATAATAGATATGTGTTTAAAATAACTGTTTAGTTTATCCTCCATATATGTTGAATTTTTTGCTTAGTTTTTCAATTTCAGCTGAACTGCTGTGCACTGACTCTCTTGGTTAAACTAACAATTAATTGGAATTAGTTCATTGAAAGTGTTGCTGTTTTCCCTATAATTAGCTCCAATTTACATAGTCCTTAACAAGAAACTTAGAAATGATAACGAAATTAGGGGCGTAAAATAAAGAAGGTCCACTTAGGCTTTCAGCCACATCTCACAGTCTTCATCAGCGGATGGAGTTTGCTGGGTTGTCATGGAGATGGCTCAGTTGTTTGATATGAGTTATATATGATCAATTTGTTTGATAGTGTACATGTTTTGTCTGTTCTTATAGGTGTCTAACAATCATTGTTAAAAGGTTAATTTTTGGGAAAGATTAGCTTCTAACTGACACATTACTGATTGGGCAGCAGATGGCCAGTAAATAAGATCATGTCTGAGCTCTTTCAACAGTTGGTGTCCCATCTATATCCCTGTAAGAAGTATTAACAGTGTTTGTTATTTAAAAAAACATATCTGGTTGCACACATTTAGCATGGACGGAGCTACAGGGTTAAGCTAGCGCGCCGTCGTAATCATATTTACATTAGGCTACAAATGAATCTGGAATCCACGCTCTGCTTAATCGATTCCAGATAAATCGATGCGATCGATTTTGCAGCCGGGTATTATACTTCCTGCGCAGCCTTGGCTCCTTCCTTTTTGCTGAATGTGTCAGCCATGGCCCCGATTGTGAGTAGTCAAACGATCCAGTAAACTCCATACAGACGATATATTTTAGCTTATGTTTTGCCCTCGTAGAAGCGTATATAACCAGTGTACAGAAATATAGGAGCCAGGGATGTTTTAGCTTCCTGTTTTAGCTTTGTTTACTGTGTCGGCTAACACCACGTTGGGCTAACTGTTAACGATAATGCTAACGATAGCTAGCAGTACTGAACGGGAAACATCAGTAGTTAAGTCTTATGGCTAATACAAAATTTGGAGGTGTTTACTTTAAAGGTTGTCATATACATCCTTGGGAACATGATGGATAATCACTAATGATATTTTGACATAATTGGAAAATTATTATAATTTAGTTACACGTGTTATGATGGTTGTTTGTATGAGTTTGAGTAACCTTCTCAGTTTCTGTGCTAGAAAAAGCAGGTGGTCAAGAAGCAGGGTGGGAAGAGGAAGAAGCAGATCCTGAAGTTCACCCTGGACTGCACTCATCCTGTAGAGGATGGCATCATGGATGCTGCCAACTTTGTGAGTAGACCAGTTCAGACATCTTGTCTGTTAAAATAGTGTGCAGAAGCTGCACACTGCAGTCATGTCAGTGGATATGATGGTTACAGTCAGATCGAAATAGAGAAAGGACACTATAATCCAGTGTGGTTTTAGGGGAAACTAACAAGATGTCAACCACAATTTTAAGTGTAAGTTCTTTATTTATCATATGCACAAAAATTACAGTGAAGCAGTTGTTGGCAATGAAATTCTTGTTCTCAGGCACCCTCCAACAATGCTCATACAAAATGTATGAAAGAAAATCACACAAGTAAAAATGGGAAATGAGGAAAAGTGAATGTAAGACAAATAGTGCAGAAGTTAAAATATAGGAATATAATGTAATGTATACAAATTGAATAAAATATAATATGTAATAACCTGTGATATAGACAGGTTGTGCAGTGATGTAGTAAAGGTATATGCTTAATGACAACTGGTTATGGGCAGGTGTATACTGCGATGTGTGCAGGTATGTATTCACACACAGATGTAAACAGGTTAACATTAAATAAAGTAGTGAAAGGTAAAAGTGTACCTCGAGACACGGCAGCCGTCCCCGGCTCTCTGGACCAATGTGTCACCTGTCAGTACTTGTAAGAAAGTCTTTAACTGTACATCACACCATTTTGAAGTTTTTTCGGTTCAGGGTTTATCTGTTCCAACCCTTGCTGTGAGTGACCTGCCGTGTCCTCTGCACTTACAGGAGCAGTTCCTGCAGGAGCGCATCAAGGTGAACGGCAAAGCTGGAAACCTCGGCGGTGGTGTGGTGTCCATTGAAAGGAGCAAGAGTAAAATCGCAGTGAACTCTGAAGTTCCCTTCTCAAAGAGGTACAAAGCACACTGCGACTCTTTATCAGTCATGCAATATCAGGTGACTGAAATGTGTGTTTTTGCACATCACGGTCGTGTTCTTAATATACCAGTGATTCTCAACAAGTGCTCAGCACAATGCTTGCTGCTTCTGTGACAAAAACTGACGTGTCTATTCATGTCAATTTGGAGAGGTGTTTGTACAAGTCTCCCAGAGCAGATAAGTAATTAGAATCCCCACCGTGTGTCTTCATCTGTGTGTGAAAGAGAGGTGAATGCAAAATCCCATTGAGAAATGTAATATTTGGGAAGTGAATTTTATTTTATATTATGTAACAGACTACTCGTCCAAAAAATAAAATGTAATAAACAAAACTGAGGAGACACCAAACAAATATGGCTTTATCTATTTTTATCTACTATGATATTATAGTGATACTCCACCTGAAATGTGACTATAAAGGTTTGTGGTTTACCACGTAATGGAAGCTGTGGTGAGCTATTTTCTCAATCCAGATGCACTACTGTGTGTGAGAAGTTGAGAACTGAAAGCCTGAAATGTACGATAAAAAAAAAAAGACTCAACATTCTCAACTGAATGCACTTGAGTTTTGCCTTTTCCACATGTGATGAAGATGGTAGAATTCAGCTCCATAAATACAGGAAGCAACTATTCTGAATAAGCAGTAGTAGTTTTGACTGAAGCATTGTGGGTGGTTAAATGCTTAGTCTCTATTGGAGGTAAGCACTGTGAGGTACGACTCATACAAATTACTAATGGCCTAATTTGGTCAACAATATGGATCCACTATGCCAGTGTTGTATTTTAATTAATTCTAAAAATGATCTTTTTTTAAAATCTATTTTCACAGACATAAATGAGATTACATTGATTTGCTGGGTGAAAAGTACTTAATCTCAAAGGGTTCTGAGACAGTTTCCGCACTTTCCTTCATAGTGGTATCTAGCCCTGCAGTTAGTTTTGGTTTTATTTCTTGAAGTTTTTTTAAGATCTTTGCTGCATAGACTTGTGCCACCAGCCCCAATACACAGTGGAAGTGGAAGCGTTGAAATATGTTTTCATCAGGAACTACTCACTATTGAAGGAACAGCAAAAAAAAGGAAAATATACAGGCTCTTTTCACAGCACACATTTTAACTTGTCATAGTAGGAAAAGCACAGGTGTTACTAATAACAATGAATCCGATTTGTTCAAGTGTCCCAGTAAGCTGTGAGCCAGCATGCACAATACTAGGACCCTGAAACCAACACTGCTAAATGGTATTAAAATCTGTCATTAATTTTATTATTTACACCTGTGTTTTTCCTGCTGTGACGTGTCAAAATGTCACAATGCCACAATGAGTTACCGGAAAGTTTTCTTTTCTGGAAAGAGATGTTGCAGTTGAGCTGTTTTCAATGCTTGGAGCACCACAAACAAAATCCACCTTAACTCAGTCTGCGTGGGTATATACCACTAAGGTTAAGGACTAAAATGAACTTTGTTTGCGCTCCACAAATGATGCCTAAAAATCACCCCAATTTTCTGCTACTCTTTGACAGTCAACTATATACTGTGTAGATCAAAACATACGAAGAGAAGTCAAGAGGTCACCGAAATCAACATATCCGAAATGTTACATAAAGTAAAATACCTGTACATTAATTTGCATAAACTTATTAAGATAATAGACCTTAAAAGACTTTAAACTATTTCAGTCTGAGCTAGGACCACCACCACCAGAGCGGGACTCTACCACTCTCATTCACTCTCATTAATTCAAATATACAGAGACTGCATTTCTGCAAGTGACACACAATACTGCCTTAATCTGTGTATGCTTGAAGTTGATAAATCCTGTGTGTCTTCTCGGACCAGTTAATAACCCAAAATACAAAAACAAAGCAGGTGCTTTACCCTGTTTTGTAATGAAATTAGGGTTTTATTACATTATGGCTAAATGCAATTTATTACAGGTTATTATCAGAGTTGTCTCAACTGTCACAAGTTGTCACATTGTTTAGTCCAAACACATTAAATTACTACGTACCTGTAAACTCTGTGGTGCAGATTCAAAGCTATGAATATTACCTACCTTTGATGAATGTCTCTGTGATGGTTTCCCCTTCCTCCTCATCTCTGTCAGGTACTTGAAGTATCTTACCAAGAAGTATCTGAAAAAGAACAACCTCAGGGACTGGTTGCGGGTTGTGGCCAACACCAAGGAGAGCTATGAGCTGCGCTACTTCCAGATCAACCAGGACGAGGAGGAGGAGGAGGACGAAGATTAAACCTGACACCACCTATAATAAAATTTCAAAAGTGGGAAGAAAATCTGTGTTGTCCTTTTTTTCCATTTAGTTCTCTGGGCATCGCACACAGCACAGTTGCTCATGTAGAGTACATACTTATAACACTGTATGATCTGCTGTGATTTGGTTTTTTAAAAAATCGTTAATATTTAGATTAGAGCTGCAACGAAAGAAAATGAATTGCCAACTATTTTGATAATCGATTAATCGTTTCTGTCATTTTTCAAGTAAAAATGTCAAACATTTGCTGGTTCCAGCTTCTTAAATGTTTAAGGATTTGCTGCTTTTCTTTGTCATTTCATGACAGTAAATGAAGAGTCTTTGGGTTTTGGACTGTCGGTGGTCAAAAGAAGCAATTTGAAGACTTTGAGCTCTCTGATGAGCATTTTTCACAATTTTGCGATGTTTTATAGACTAAACAATCGATTGTGTAGATAATCTGCATCGATAACGAAAATAATCGTTAGTTGCAGCCCTAATTTAGATTCATAATTAAAACAATGCTAATGAAAAAGTTAAACTGCTGATACAGTTAAACTAGCCATTTTTAGAATGTTTTAGGTTTATTTTTCTTTGGTACTCTTACCTGAATTTGGATGTCCAATGAGAAACGTATTGTCTTTTGCTTTGGTTCCCTATGTACAGACATCATCAGTGCCAGCAAAGCCAATTAAATGAACATAAAATGTTAAAGTGGATAAGTACATTATGTTAATAGAGAAAAAAGATTCAACTAAACAATTAAGCTGGTTAGAATTAATAAATGTAAAATGATAACAGTGAACAGCTCCACTGCAGCATGTGCAGTCAGGACACTTCCAGCTCTTGATCTGTGTATTTTGTTTTTTTTCGCTAACGTTAAGTGAAGTTGAAACTCATGTGCTGTCTCTGGTGAGCTCCCTGTGGGGCATCCTGTGTTAACAGCTGTGGTAACCTTGACAACAGTGAGACCACTGGCAGTCAGGACTCCTCTCACACAGCAAGCAGTCATAAGGCTTTTTTTTTTTGTCTAAAAAAGTGGAAGTTTGCAAAATGAAGAAACAGATTTTGAGCCAGGTTATGTCTGTAGGTTTTTAGACGTTAATTAAAAGTCTAAATTAGACCAAAGAAAAACATTAATTGACATAAACATTCTCCCCTCAGAAGAAATTATAATTTTTCCCTACAGCCTGGCTTCATATTTAGAGTAAAGGTTGTGTGTGAACATTGAGGCAGCTGTGCGAGAAAGCAGGAGAAGTTTCTGTCTCAATTCTCCGGACTTCCAAAAGGCAATGGGCAGGCGACAGGCGCGGGAGTGTATCCGCCTATTAGCGGCACATGGCGATGCCGCACGGTGTGTGTGTGTGTGTGTTTTTTTTTTTTTTTGCACACTACTAGTTGAAGTGGTAACTAGGAGACTAACTAGTTGTGGGTGAAATTATGGGATGCATCGTCATGGCAACAGACCAGACGTCACAATCTGGGCATGTGTGTTCCATTTTTGTCTTTCTTATTTTTCAGACTGGAAGACCTGGATAGAGATCAGTGGAATAAAAAATATAAATGTTTTTTATTTTTTATTTTTCACTCCTGGAGGGAAAGCCCCAGATTCACTGCAAAAAAATATATATATTTTTTTTTTTTAACAGCGACGAATACATTTCTTTTTGGGTGAAGAAAGAGACTGGGCTGCGGCGTCTGGAGGGTTAACTTTCAGTATTCTCAGCCTAAAAGGGGTTTGGGGGCTATGAGATAAAGATGCCGGGGTCGCTGAGTAATGAAGACGAGGGACAAGACGACATGGATTTTGAAGACGATATGCCAGGTGAGGGAAAGGGGGGAGGCGGGGTGTCCTTCAGATTATTTTGCGCCGCTACGCCTTGAATGCGGGGAAAAGGGCTTGTCCTGCGTTCCTGAGACCCGAGAGGAGGAGGAGGAGGGGTGGGGTGCAATAAGCAGAGTCATGCTATTATTTTTTGCACGACCTAGTGTCTTAAAGGTGGGTTTTTGGATTTGCCTCCGGCTGTCCTCGCATCCAGCCTGATTTGGGGGCATGATGAAAACCCAGCTGCATGGTTTCTGTAGACTGTGTGTTTTTTTTTCTTTCACAGGCTGCATGCGTGTACAAGTGAATGGCTTTTACCTTAAGTAAAAAAAAAACACAAGTTTGGTTCAGAGAGCTGTTTTAAAACCAAGACAGTTTATTCGGTGCTGTGTCAGTGTATGCTGCGATATTTCTCAGTTAATGTGTGCATGTGCTTTTAAGTAGAAATGGGCTACAGTGACAACATCCGTGCTCGTTTTGTAATAGAAGATGCGCTGCTGTTCCCACTTGTGATCAGGAGGCTGCTCCAACTTTAAATGTTTTTTCCAGCACTGCATGGCCGCAGAGGTGTGAAAGCCACGTGTATAGGCTACAGGAAACGGTGCTTATCAAGTGCGCCCTGGTGCCTTTGCCTCGGTCCTGTGCACTGTTGATGGCCATGGTTAGGTGACACCAACACCCCTGCAGCTCTAGGTCATGCACTAACTGAAATGAACTGTAACCCACATTCTTGACAAGCAGCTTATTCAGTTCACAGGGAGGCTTCAGGCAAAGCCAAATCTGTGCAATATTTCTAAAATGAATCTGTCAACCACTCTGGCAATGAACCAGTTGTAGTACTAATGGCGGTTTCACGCCTTAAAAATCTTTAAAACTAATCAAGGCACAGGGGGATGTTAAGATGCCCTAATTAACAAGCTGCACACAAGATGCCACTTGCCAAATGATGGTCATTTTTTGTTCTTTTGGCTGTTAAGTTTGTCAGCTTTTATGGCAGGTGTGCATGCACCCAAAATTAGGTGCACTGTCCTAACAATTATGTAGGTGAAACAGATAAAGCACCTGATCAGTCAGGGAAATCCCAGCCATAGTGTTAAATTGACTAAAATGATGTTTTCTTAATAGTATAAGATTTAAATTTTGCATCATGAGTTCTGCTCCTCTGGTGATTTGATAAACCATGTGGTGGGATTAGCTATAGCTGTCATGGCTGTGACATGTACTTAAACTGCATACTGGGATGTCTGATCATGTGCAGCCAGGAGACGGCTGTAAATTGCTATGGTTCTGTTTCCTGGTCCAGTGGGTCAGGGGCTGAGGTGATGAAGTGCCCCAGTATGGCATTCTACTGGGCAGAGGAGCCAGGCATCTTTATACCATGGTGTCAGTTTGGATAGTGCAGTCAATAGATTATAGTAAAAACATTTTTCTTTTCTTGCAGCTCGCCCAGAGCATCAGATGATTTGATGGTTTCATGTCAGGGGCAAGACTTAAAAGATGCCCTTTTCTTTGCTTTCACATCACAATATGGAAAGGTTTCATGGTTATAACAACAGACTGAGTATGAAAGGAAAGCAGAGCGTGTACAAATCCAGTGCAGTGTTGTCTCTAGCCATAGGCCGGCCTCTTGTTAATTGCTGCTGAGTGATAATATGTTACACAAAACTAGTTTGTGGTCAAAATAAAGGTACTTTCTGGCATGAGAAAAAAAAAACATGCATAGGCTATCTCCTGAAAAGGTACAAGGAACATTTAGCGACAAAATGATGACAGTTAAGGAATAATTTTCACACAACATGGTTGCCATGGTGCATTTCTTGCTCATTTTTTATGCTTGTTATAAAGGTCTTGGACATCAAAAGCTGGCTTATTTTGTACCACCGTCACAACAAAGGGGATCCATTAATTACAGTATAGCTAATATCATCGGCTCATCATCATTATAATACTCTTTGCATGATTTTCTACCAAAGAGCAGGTTTTTAGAAATGGCCTTTGCCTATCACATGTGTAGTGAGCGTTGCGGAATCAGCATTGTTCATGATGATAAACCAGCGCATTTGTTCCCCTGTATATACAAAATATATTTAATAAACTAGATTAAAACCAGCAGGCTTGCACTGGGGAGAGAAAAAGACAGACAGAGAGAGAGAGAGGGAAGGGGAGAAACAGAGCAGAGCAGTTGAGGCATCATCTATGACTGCCAGCCGTAGCCTGAGGGAGAACACAAGCACTGATGCGTGTCCCCAATAACCCAGTAGTTGGTTAAACATGTATGAGAAAGGAAAGGTGCAATTGATTATGGCAGGTGAGTGAAGATATGTGAGTAGAAATCCAGTTTGAAAAATCAAAACATTTTCATGTGTCAGTCAAAATTACTTTATGTCTGCCTTGATATAATTTTGTATTTTTATGTTGTGGGCAATAAACATATCAAAGGGACTCTATAAGACTCACTTATGGAGCCACTTTGATTTAACACACTATGCTGAGAGATATATTGTAGTGAAGGGTAAAAAAAATCAGTTAAACCTGCCATTTTTAAGCTAACATAAGACATGATATATGGTATGTTTATTGTGTCGTAATGAATAGTCTTGTTGCTAAAGATATTCAGCAACAGTGGTTTATATCTTTGCTGTCTTTTTAAATAATGTTATCATGTCACTGACCATGATAAAGTGTTGCGAATCCATTGTTTTGCTGCTGATACAGGAAGCAGCTTTCAGACAGTTTACAACCTCCATCAACAGGCATCAAAGTGACAGACAAGGTCAGAAATCCTGGTCAGATTTTTCCCGGCATCAAGATGCTTCCATACAATTAAAACGCAACAATGTAGAAGCACATCCTAGGGGGACTTCAGACCCCTACGAGCTATCCTATCACAGCCTTTATTTGTTGTGGCACATAAAGTGTCCTAATTCCCTTTGTTTCACTCCGGGTGCTTACACTGTCACAGATTGTTCCATTGTGTTTTCTGTTTTAATTGTTTTGTTCTCCCCTAAAATTGAAAGATTATCATGGGCTTTTGTGTGCCTACAAATGTTATCCCCAATTGGAAAGAAGTCTATTTTTGGATCTCTCACTGTGAAAGTTGACACCATTTTTTCCTGCTGCGCGTGCACGAAGCCTGTGCATGAAAGATGCTTTTTTTTTTTTTTTTAAATGTGTATTTGCAGATGAGTAGTGCACCACTCCAGTCTGTTTTATATCTGCTTTGTATATCACACATTTTCATCTTGTGCATGTATTGTCTATAATAGATATGATTTTAATGGTGCTGTTTGGGTGGTATCCTCCCATCACTTTGATGTTTGCATTTTCTAATAATAGTCTCTGGATGTCTTTTTCTGAAAGCGTTTGAGGCATCGACCATAAGCACCTAATCAATGAAGAGAGGAAAACCTATGGCTCTGTTTTCCCTCCTTTGTGGCGAGCAATGCTGGGCAACATTAAGTGGGCATTTCCACACGGGGGCCAACAGAGAAAGGGCTAATGTGTCTTCCAGTAAACTCTAGCTTCCTCACTTGGGAGTCGCTCATGAATCTCCCTTCTAATGGGTCAGTCTGGTGGCCAAGCCCTTGCAGGAAGGTCAGAACTGTGTCTGTGCCATCCGTCCACACTTTACAGAAGGCTTGCTTGCCAAGTGGAGCTTTGGTCCTCTTTCTAACAGAATGTGGTGCCAGGCCTCCCTGTGCCACATGACTGAGCGACCTTCCCCCCTTTCAACACCTGGCACAGCCTGGTCCACTCACGAAGCAGAAAGATTATCATTCCCCTGATGGCTTTCCCTCTGGGGACTTCACAGGCCATTTACTGTAGGCTGGTTTTAGCTTATAAGGCAATTCAGGTGTTAAACACATCTTTTTTTTTCTTTTTTCAATCAATTACATTGCTGTCACACATTCTGCCTATAAATGAGATGCATCGCTGTGACCATTTGTATATGTGTCAATATTTTTAGTCTATTGAAGCTGTGAGGCTGTACTTCAGACATAGCAGTGCTTTGAGCTAAATGCTAACATTTGCTAATTAGCACTAACACAAAGTACAGCTGAGGATGGTGGGAATAGTTTTAGAAGTATTTGGTCATGAACCAAAACGTTTGCAAATTAAAAAATGTATCTAATTATTGTTCTGAAGGAAAAGTCAGAGGATCGACCAAAGTAATTACAGTTCATCTTACGGGGAGACATAAATATGTCTCTACCTAATTTCATGGCAATCCATCCAATCATTGTTGAGATATTTCACTCAAAACTACAAATGTCAACCTCATGGTGGCACTAGAGGAACATTCAGAGGATCACCAAAGTCATAAGGATTCATCATCTGGGAACTATGAATGTTTGTACAAAATGTTGTGCTAATCCATCCAGTAGTTGTTGAGATATTTCACAGGATAAGTGAAAACTTTGACCAGCTGGTGGCGCTACAGGTAAGGTGAGGGGATCACCAAAGCCAGGAGGGTTCATCCTCTGGGGACCGTGAACATCTGTACTTAATATCACAGACATCCATCCAGTAGTTGTTGAGATATTTCAGTCTGGACCAATATGGTGGACTGACCAATAGACCGACACTGCCATCCCTAGAGCCACGCCACAAGCATGGCTAGTGAATTAGGTGCATATGATCAAACTTTTAAAAGCATCAGTAACACCACACTGCCACTGTCAAGTCTGAGTGATTTTTTTGCACAGGAAGCAGAGCAAGGGACACAGTCCTGCATCATCTGGTGTATCTAATCAGTGATGTGTGGTCAACCTGTCAGTCATAGTTAGAAAGAAAGGGCTGCAGAGTGATGGGCGGCGTGCTTTCTGTAATCCACGGCCGTTTCCATCTGCATCTGAGCCGTGTCATCATCTGTGCGTCGAAGAGAGATGTGAAAGCTTACTGCGTTTCCATCATGACTTGCCTGGCAGGCGGCTTACATACATCTGAGACATAAAAGAGCTCCCTGATTGAGATACTGGATACATAAACTCAAGGCTTTATTTAGAAAGAGAGAAAAAAAGGGGAGAGAAGCATGTGGGTCTGTGTGTGAGGCAGAAAGAAAATGAGGAGACAAAGCAAAAATACAAAGTAGATAGAATCATAAACTCTAACCCAGAGTTTCTGTGACACTGAATATACATCAGTGGTTGTCCTGCTTTATTCAGCTACTAACCTTCAAATAATTTGATTTGGACAGACGTCAGTGTAGTTTTAGTGCTGTAAATGCTGTTTTAGAGGCTTTTCAATACAACTCAAAACTTACTACTTGCATTTTTACATGAAAATTGTTAGATTTTGAGATAATTACTACCAGTGAAAAATGTTGTCAGTCAGTAGCTTTACCATAAACATATTGGGCACATAAAGCACAAGGTGCCCCCAATTAGAGCTAAAGAAGGGGTGACACATTTAATCTGGTGGTCAAAGGAAACACAATGAGCCTGGCATTGCCTCTGATTAAAGCTTTGAGATCACTGGTGTGTACTGTATGTGTGTGTGGGTTACCTCCTGCTAGCTTTGCTAAATAGAGGATAAGTGGCTGGTGAGGTTTGTGTGTCTACTACACAGGAATCCCTCCTCCCCATTCTCTCACTCCAGCTACCCAGGGGAGTGGTAGACTGCAGGGCTAGTGTTGGCTGATTGACTCTGATACATGTGCTGCATATTTGATGCCCTCCAGTCTGTCTGCATGAGACGCCGAGACGCGCAGATAGATGGACTGAAAGAGACGGACACAGAGGGAGAAAGAGAACGAGATCAGATCGACCTTTAACGGGGGAGGTTGCATCCTGTGTGAATTTCTCTGTGTGTCTCTTTATAGTGATGTATTGTTTGGGACTGTCTCTCTTCCTTACTTACTCCTCTGTGACCCACTATGGCATCACTGAAGTCTGCTGCGCTCAGCAGTCAGCACGTTTGTACACAGCCAGCTTTGAGACAGTACAGCTGACAACCAGCAGCAGGTCGCTTTAGTCCCAGCAAGCATTAAAGGCAGAAGATATGCTCAGTATACCTCAGTGGTCCTCCAGGGAGTTCCCATTTACCGGCAGGGCAGGCACTCCATCTATTTGTGCTTTGATGGATAAAGTTGATCCACACTCAATGATGTGTGATTATGAGGTTTATTTTGCCAAGTGCTCCTGTTGGTCTGGCATTGATTCATCATTTTTATTTTCAAAAACAGGCTAACTGACTTTTCTCTTTACTGTATTTTCACAGTATGCTAGGCCTGCAACTATTGGTTATTTTAATTAGCGATTCATTTCTTTCGTTCTATGTTTTTGATTAACTGTTTTGTCAGAAAATCACAATTTCCCAGAGACCAAGGTGATGTCTTAATAATCGCTTGTTTTGTCTAACAAACTGTCCAAGATATAAAATTCACAATGATATAAAACTGAGAAAGGATGCAAATCCTCCCATTTTAGATGCTGGAACCGGTAAATGTAAATCAACTAACAATTTCAGTACAAGCCAAACTGCATTCGTCAATATAAAGATTGAGGCTCGTTACGCGCTGAACTGGCTGTAAAGTTGACAAACTTGACAGCATCAGCTAAATTTCCAAATGTATTATCGTAAGTACTCTGTACACAGTATACTACATTGTGTTCCTAAGATGATGTTTTTATTCTGTGTCCAGATGAGGATGACGAAGGTGAGCGCAACACTGTTCCCCTCACACCCCTCGACAGCTTCTTCTCTGACAACGACTCCCTCAAACAACAAAAGAAGAAGAAGCCCAAAAAGATGAAAGAGGGGAAAATGCCCAAAGTTAAGAAGAGGAAAAAGGAGGTAAGATGTAATTCACACTCAACGCCATCTGTCACGACCTCCGACACAACAGCTTGGCAGGCATCGCTCTTTTGATGTCTCTGCAATTGGATCAAAGGTGTGTT
>VMKM01004168.1:0-21286 GCA_008360985.2 Macquaria ambigua | reverse complement strand
GCGCCTACTGCAGCTATGAATCACTGCATCATTGAACTGCCACTGGACAGGAGAGGAGAGAGGGAGGAGGAAGAAGGGTGAGTGGAAGGGAGGGATGAAGAGGGTGGGGGTAGTGGAGTAGTGGGGCAGGGAAAGATGGTGACGAGATGGGGAAAGATGCAAGAGGAAAACGAAGAGGAAGAAAGGGAAGGAGAGAAAAAAGGGGCAGGTGGCGGGGCGAGAAACAGAAGATGGAGGGGGATGAGGATGAGACTGCAACCCACTGCATTTCTTTGTTTACCTGAAAATACAGTGCACCATCCTCATCTACAATGTGTCATTGAATAGCCGCTAGCTTCCAGGCAAAAGTGCACTTTCCTTTAAGCGTGCCACCCATCCCCTCTTCACTCTGTGTATGCTGAAAGGCACACTGGTGATGATGGCTCATGGTATACACAGCTACACAGTGTGCATAGAGTGTGCCTGATTATGTTTCTACTTACAGAGCAGCTGTAGCACAGCGCCTGGGTAGACAGCAGGTGATTTAGACAGGACAAGGTCAGTCTGGTAACAAGTAACTCTGGTCCAGTAAAACCTGGCTTAGCTCTGCCTGCCTGCATCCAGCACTAATACTGATCCCTGAGCTGTGGCATCGATCATGAAATGAACTTGCTTTCTGGTCTTTAAGATATATCAAAAAAGAGGTTACCACTAATGTCTTCAAAGTTTTTTTTAGATTATTGTTTCCCAAAGGGCCCTGCTGGCCAAGGGGTTTAAGGTGCTGACTATAAACCGAAACGTCCCTGTCACACGTCATTCCCCATCTCTCTATCCCCTCATTTCCTGTCATTTTTCTACAGTCAACTGCATGATAAAGGCATATAATAGCCCCCTAAAATACTTTGTTTGTCAGAAACACAGATGACCTGCGATACCATCTGGCCCGGTATGTGCTTACATACAAAATACTGTCTCAAGAGATGTAATCAAATAAAACAGCACTAGTTTGTAGAGCCTGGTGGCTGATAGCATGCATTTGTCAGTGAAGGCCATCAATGCAGTGCTACGAATCTAAAACACACAGTGTTTACACTATGTTTCCTTACTTTAGTCTGTCCATAGCACTCATTTATTTGTTATTTTTCCTTCTTATGTGTTCATCTTCAAGCCTCTCTTTCTTTGCGTTAAATCCCCTACAACCTCCGTCTTTACTAACCCTGGATCATTTTGGCCAATAATCCTAATGGGATCAGATCTAATTTGGGAGCCTGATCTCAAAGACTGAGGATTACAGGTCTTTAACTATACATACGCGCACAGCACAAGTACACACACACACACACACACACACACACACACACACACACACACACACACACACACACAGCTGCACGGTGCAAAAAGCTTCACTTCTAGGATGAAAACATAAAATTAGTGCTGCAGTAAAAATAGAATTGTTAATCAGTCTGTTACTCACTGTCGGACAAGCAGTGAGTCACTGATCCCTGCTTAAGGATTTCATAACTTAACATTATGTGATGTGCTGTATGTCTGAAGTGTAAGTATTTTTCCTCAGCATGCAGACAGACTATCTCACTCTCTGGAATTACTAACTAGCACTTTCTTGAGGTTCTTTATAGGGTTTATAATGATATGTTGATGTCACGTTACAAAACACAGATGAATATTCAAATTCAGCAGGAAAGGACAGCGTTAACAGACAGTTGTCATCTGTATTTTTCACAAAATCCATAGTAAACGTGGAAGATTCATTCAGTGTTTCAGCTAAGAGGATGAAATTACACCTCCACTCATCCCATTTGAAAGTGTTCCCTGCGAGTTAGGAAAAAAAACAGCCGCTTCTATATTTGATAGAAGTGTATGAATCATAGTAAAAATAGTATGATATGGGCTATACTTTAGATTCTGCTTAAATGATAAAGCTACACCTCCAGCTCAGTATGTGATATGCATAGAGTTTGCTGCAGTGTTAGAGGTCAACGACCCGAGGGAGCGCGAGGCTGGCTGTCAGACTGCAGCAGTAGTACAGATCTCCCATCCCTCTGCAGTGCTACAGCATCACTACTACTACTGTACTGGCCCGGGTGCTTTGACGCATGCACACTGCAGGTAAACAAGGAATGCCACTGGCAGAGACCGGGAAAAACCAGGGGCCATGGAGAGAGAGAGGTGCAAAGTGGGGGAAAAACCAGGAGAATATAAGAAAAGAAGGGGAAAAGGAAGCCCCAAGAAGGGGATCAGAGGGAAATTTGAGGCAGGAGGACGATAAGATGTAGAGAG
Organism: Macquaria ambigua; assembly: GCA_008360985.2. Classification (NCBI taxonomy): domain Eukaryota; kingdom Metazoa; phylum Chordata; class Actinopteri; order Centrarchiformes; family Percichthyidae; genus Macquaria; species Macquaria ambigua. The sequence continues at coordinate 19,006 of VMKM01004168.1, read as the reverse complement.
GGGGATAAGAGGGAGTAGGAGGGTGCAGGGAGGGACAGAAGGTGGCACTGACAGACCAAATGCTACGATCCTGCTGCACCCAAGCATTCTCTAAAGGATGAGGTTATTTTTCTCCCGTCATTTGCAGAGGGAGACGGCAAGAAAGAGAGGGAGGGATTGCAAGGAAAGTAAGAGACAGAGCGGAAGAAAGCCAGAAGGACACGTGTGTACATTGGTGTTAATTATGTGAACTAAGAAAAAAAGAGAAAGTGAAAGAATGAAGGTATTGGTCAAGAGACAGAATTCTCTTACTGACCCGGTGTTAAAATATAAAAGGGAGAAAAACAGGGTCTGACACAAGGCTGCGAGGGACAGTCAGCACACACACACAGACACACACACACACCATGAAACATAGATGATGGGTAGCTTGGCAACAAAAGATATCTGTGGAATTGTGGAAACAGCAGCCGGCGTACGGTAAGTGCTTGTGTAAGAAAGTGAAAAATGGTTTCCCCTGACCTCAGCAGTGCTACTGACCAGTGACAAGGTCAGTGCTGAGCGGGACACTATGCGTGTTTGTGTGTGAACTGGCCTGTGACACAACATCAGCACAAACAGTCTAAAAATGGCCCCACATTCCTAAAGTGCAGTCCGGGTCCTCTCAGCGTGTCCTCTCTGGGATGTCCCTGCAGTATGAACTCTCTTCCACTAACAGTGTTTTTCAGCTCAGACTGTGAATATAAAGCTGTATGGAAGAGACGCAGGAGAGTAAAATACACTGTGCATTTTGATGTCAAAATCTTTTTTTTAACAAGGGCACAAGATGGCACTGTGTGCAAGATTTAGACCTTGTGCCCTTCTATCAATTAACCAACTGCAGCAAACTTTCATTCACTTTTGTTTGATTTGTAGGCACATTTTTACTTGGTTTATTTTGTCAATCTGGCTGCAAACTGGCTTAACGGTTGGGCACTCCCGAAACATACAACACCTGACACTACATACAGTACATTACATACTAATAGAGGACCTGCTGCAACAGGCAGTGACCTCTCCTAGCAGTTGATCTGTCTGTTTAAGACTCCGCCACACAGGGTGCAACATATACCGCTCGCCGCTGTAAAGATACCACCCCGGGGCCAGATGATGTCATTGACTGGCACTGGCAGCTGCCACTTCCATGTATGCTCGTGAAGGTGTGATGTGCGTGTCACAGAGTTCCTGTACTTCTACCCTTGTGAGGACCAAACAGAAAGTAGTTTTAGTGTTATGGGTTTAGGTAACAGGTGTAGGTTAGGGAATTATTTCCATTAGTGGAAAGTCCTCGAAAGTACAGTATTAAACCATGTGTGTAAGTGTGTGTCTGTGTGTTTCAGACAAGGATGTGAAGATGTGGCAGGGTGGTGAAAGTCCCTGATGCCTCTGTGCATGTGCAGTGTGAGGTCATCACTGATCATTTCAGAGATGTGGTCACCTGATCTGGTCACACCCTCACACCACTGAATGTCAGAGGACCTTTAACACACACACATATATATATACACACCAGGTCCAACATACTGTAGGTTACACATTCACATGCAATTTACATACAAGTATACACTTTATCTGTCTATCTCTCCCTCTCTGTCACACACACACACACACACTAAATTGTTGTCTATAAAGAGCACATGCATGCTGATCCGGTTATACGACGTCATCCTTCTCCTCATCCAGCACATTTCATATCCGCAAATCATCTATGAATCATTCCCTCCATTTTTCAATTTACATCCACAAATTAAAAATACTTTTTTACATAAATGTATACTATATATGTGAGTGTGTGTCTATGTCAAACAGTAGGTTCTCTAAAGCAAACAATGATTCAAGCCATGACCTCATCAAAGCAAACACATGACATATCCTGCTCTGTAGAAAAACCACCGCCAGCTACAGCGCCTTTGTTTGAACTTGGCAAAAGGAAAAATGTGAATGAAACATACAAAAAAATTCCCAGAGTGTGCCCTCTGGGTAATCTGGGAAACAATCCACCCAGTGAGTCATCAACTAAGTTCTCAGTTCTGCTGCTACTGTCAAGGCATGAAACGCTCATGTGTTGTCCTTCATTTTGAAATACCACACTGTAGTTACTGGAAACTTTATTACACTAATGCTGTTAAGGAAACTGTACGGTGTTTTCCAAAGACATTCACAGTGTCTTTGCTATGTGTCTGACATGTGAATAACAGGCAAAAGTCCTTTTTACACAATCTCAGGAATACTCGCCCTTGATTCTTCTAAATTACCCATGAATTTCCCATCATGTATCATTACGGCCCGCACTCTTCTAGGGAGGATAAACACAACATATGGTGCGTCATAAGTGGAATTGATGGAGATCTTCTTCATTGCATAAATGCATTAGTTGGTTATGTGCAGCCCCCCCTTGCTGGGCAGCAGGGCACTCAGCCAGTCCTACCAATTAAGATCACAAACAAGATCACAGACCCATCGCTTGGATCTCTTGTGGACATTATACCAAACAACAATAATTGGGCTACTGTTCATTATCATGACTAATAAGTTGGTATCACAACACTAGAAGACATACTAGAGTGTAATTACAGGTGTAGGACTTTACTGTAAATAACAAATAATTAACTATGTAAGTGCTATTCAACTGTCACAAAGGCATGATACTACTGGCGAAGCACAAGAGTACAGTTGCAACTAACAATTATCTTTCTTCTCTGTTAATCCACTGATTATCTTTTCAATTAATCTTTTAGTTTAGAAAAACAACAGAACACTGTTTCCCTGGTTGATGTCCTCAAATTTCTCGTTTAGTCTGACCAACAGTACAGAAATCAAAAGGTATTCACTTTACAATTTGACAAAACAGAGAGAAGCAGCAAATCATCACATTTGAAGAACTTGAAACTAAATGTTTGGCTTTCTTTTCTTGATAAATTGATAAAAATTGTTCTTGGTTAATTTTCTGTCCATGAGCTTATTGATTTATTTACTAAATATTTCAAAGCTACATCGGTGCAATTGATTCACCACCACTTTTTTAGTTAATGGCCAAAAAGATCAGTCCCCAACTAGGAAATAGGAATGCACCAATCCAACTTTTTCTTTCCCAGTACTGATTCTAGGATTTCCGATCACATACTCTCATTTTCCCAAATTAAAAATCTGTAGCCTTTACCACACTGCGTGCAACTCATTGTAATCAGATATTATTAGCGGAAACACAAAATCTTACAAGGACACTAAATAAAAATGTCTTTAATGTGAATTGGTCACATCGGGCCGACACCTGATCCACTTATTTAGGTCATTATGCCGATCTATCAGATTTTTGAGTTTATATAAAAAATGCCAATGCCAAATTTATGGCCACAAAAACTACAAAACAAAGACTTGATACATGCCTGGGGTTATACATATTTAAGTTCCACCACATTCCAGCATGTGACAGCTTGTGAGAGTAACGTCTGTCTCTGTGAGCAGGCTGCTGTATACTCTCTACTACTCTGGGTCCCATTCATCAGAGGTCTGGCCTCCATGCCTGCATACAGGAGGATGGGTGCTTCCCCAGGCTGGCTGCTGGTAGTGAAAACCTCTGGTCCATCTGTCAGGCCTGCCTGGCCGGCTGTCCCCTTCGCAGCAGCAGGGATTAGCCAGACTTAAGCCAAGAAACCAGCCGCCTGCCCTCCAGCCTGTCAGGAAAGGCACGAGGAAGCCCCATTCCCGACTAAGCCTGTGCCATCCCTCTCCCAGCAGAGGTCCACCACCACCTAACCTACTGTATCCAGCTCTCTCTGACCTACATTAATAGAGAGCATTATAAAGAGGTTATGAGGGGATGGTGATGTGAAAGGGAGAAGAAAGAGGACACCATTTTGATTGCTGCTGTGCTGGTCATGGATGTTCATTCAGCTCAGTTAACTGAAGCGTTGGGAGCTTCTATGAAAGAGGGTGAGTGCAGCGCCTTAGGGGATGCAGGCTATTAGTGCTCAATGGGATGTGATGCGGGAGGCAGCCGGGGAGGAGGCGGAGGCAGCAGCCCATCCATGAATACCCTCAGTGCTGCTCTACCGCTTCCTGCATTCACTTCCCCAACAAAGAGCCACAATGGTGTCCTTTGCTGTCTTGGCTGGCTGAGGCGGCTCCTGGCGATGCTCAGAGCCATGTGGGGGGTAGAGACGATGGTGCGTGTGTGTGTGTGTGTGTGTGTGTGTGTGTGTGTGTGTGTGAGGGGTTAGCTGAGAGCCGGCTTTAACACCACACAGCCAGTCTGCACGTGCCCAGCCCGCGGCCTGCCAGTGGCTGCACAAAAGGGATGATGTCATGCTTAGCCAATAACAAAAGAGTCTGGGTCCGTTGGGCCATCCTCTCTCACACGGCTAGTTCCAGCTTTATCCAGCCTAGCATTAATCGCAAGCCTTATCCTCTTTACTGGGGGTGGGGAATGGATAATAACAAACCAGCCATGGGGCAACACCAGATAGGGAGAGGAAGAGGAGAGGAAAAAGGAATACATGATGAAGGAACAGGTCGGTGGTGGGGTGCTGCAGGCTATGGTTGAGGGAGACAGACAGACGGACAGAGCTGTCATGAGATTGAAAGTGAGAGAAATCAGGAGGAAGTATGGCTCTGTAGGGTGCCACAGTGTGAGACCTGCCTACCACAAGGCCCCACACAGAGATGGACCCAACACACCCAGCACAGAAACACACTCAAGCTTTGCTGCACTGACTCAAAGTCTGACTAGATCCAAACCCTCTCACACTCCACAGCTCTCCAGCTCCAGCTCTTTCAACCTCTCCAGCTTTTCTTTTGTTCTTGTTTTTGTTTTTCTGCCTAAATCCGTAGACTGCAAGAGTAGGTCATGCATCATCACAACCCAAAATAAAACCATTATCTGAGCAAAACTGCATATTTTTCTGTTGGGATGAGTCACACATTCTTAGATGCAGGATCTCCCGTGTGGCCTTCGGGCTTAGCAGCTTCTTTTGTTTCCAGGTACATGTAACTCGGGCTGGCAGAATTCACTAATACAAGAGGTGTTATACAAGATCCTTGTCCAGTTAATAGTGGTACATTTTGAGTGAGAAGAAAGGCATGTGGGTTTGACTGCCAGAAGCTCTTGCAATAAAGCTGAATTAAAACTAATTGGTATAACAGAGAATCGGTGAGAAACAGCAAGCGCATGGGGACTCTCGGCCAATGTACCAATTATACAGACGCTATTAGCTGAACTGAAGGTCATTTGACTTGAGAAAGTAACAATAATCCACAGTTCTCCTCCATTTTACCATCTGACCATAAGGAAAGTGTCAGTCACCTACAAGCGTTAACTGTAATCCAACAGGAGTGGCAAAGCAATAATCTAAAGCAATAATGTATAATTATTTGCCATTTGGTGGGCAGGGCGTGTTTTTGGTGATTAAAGTTCTCTAGCTGTGCACCAAATGGAAATACAGAGTCAAGTTTGTTTGCTACAACTCCAGGTCTGATACAGTATCCATAGGGCATAAAATGGGAGCAGGGCATAAATCACATTCATAAGTAGGTTCAACAGACTGAGATGCATTACAGGTCAGACTCTCCGACCTGCTCCTGGCAACCACGAAGTAAAATAACAAAAACAAATGCAACTGCATTTTATGGACTGCCATTCAAACCCAACGTGTCACACCTAAGAAAAATATTTCAGTCACCTCTTATGTGTCATCGGCCTCCATCAATCAGCGTTTTATGGCATTGGGTGTGGTTAAAAGTTAAATAAATAACTAAAATGAATGTTTGGAGAATGTGCAACCAGAAAGAGGAATTTCATCTGCCATCTCCGCAGCTTTGTTAATATGTTTGTCCAGTCGTGTAGAACTGTTGGCTGATGTATGCACACACAAAACGCACAAAACACATCCCCCCACATAAACCCCCCCCCGCTTAGGTTTCCCCTCTCAGAGTTCCTTCAATTTCACACAGCGACTAAAAATACAGGAGTCAGCGTGCCACGGGTGGACAGGCCATGGAAAAAAAGGCTGTCATATTCGGAATAGAAGTCATGGAAAATGCAAGGATCCGATTTCAGGGCCACTGATAAGCGACAAACCTACAGTACGCCCGCCTGCCCGCCAAATATAGCACCCACTGATGTGGTGCAGGCTTGGGCTAGCGCAGAGGAGGCCAGTCTAGAACCACAGTGGTACATGGGTGAGGCTGTTGGAAATGTTCTGAGAAACCCATGGAGGTGTTAGGGAGTCAGTGTCTTGCTCAAGGACACTTCAGCAGGGGGAACAGTTGGTGACATGGGAACCTGAGACCTCCTACTATCACACTTTGTTGCATCTACTGTATCCCTGAATAACAAAGAACGCATACTGTACTTCCTCTCTTTTACATACGTGACACACACAACATTGCTTTACAATTATAGTAAAGAGTGTACCCTAAACTCTAACCCTTGAACATAGAGGTGTAGACCAACATATTTCCTGTGGCTCTATGTCCATTTAAACAAATAATTAAACAGGATATTTTGTCACAGAGGACCCTGCTGTATTCATGTTTTGCATTCCCGTGCTGATTCTGCTGCTTCTGCTGAAACAAGCAAGTTTATGCTGACTTGTCCCAATGCACTGTACTGTAAATGCACCATTTCAATTCCCAACCCTCATTTGCAAGAAGAGTCACTAGGTTTTCCTTTGTATGTCACAGGAAAATCTTGCAAATCCCAAAAGTCTACTTAGCACCCATGCATTTTTACACAAGTTTTATCTCGGTTGTTTAATTAAAAACAACAATTCACTGTTTTACAGGGATTATGTGCTGGATTATTAAGGTGGTAGGGATCCAATGTCTTGCCCTTATCAGCAAGGTGGAAGCCTGCCACACAGACACTTTGAATCCAGTCTGGCACTTAAAGGAAAGGCTCTCTAATCACTGGCATCACATCCTACTACCCAAAAAACTGTCAGGTCTGCTGAGCTTTAACTCACCTTGACCTTTCCGTTGGGTTGCAGCAGCTCAGTGACAGACACCTTGTCCTGCTGCAGTCGCCTCTTCACCAGCTTGGAGCAGCAGACGTTCACCGCGCCTTGCACGTGCGACGCATTGTACTCAGAAAACGTCCTGCTGTCAATCACCAGCAAACGTCCCGTTCCTCTCTGGATGAGGCTCGCCAGGCGCTTGATGTCCATGGCGCTTCGCTTAGTCGGCCCTTTCTCCCCTGCCATGATGATGTAGGAGGGGCGGAGTGGTCACCCTGGGTCACAGACGTGAGGTAGTAAGGGATGGGGTGTGGAGGAAGAGGGGGCAGATGTGAGAGGGAAAGGTGGAGGAAGAAATGGGGAGGAGGCGAGGTCAGTGGAGGAGGGCTACCACCGGAGCAGGTGCTGAGAGATCCATGGTGGCTGAAGAAGAGGAGAAAAAAGAAGAAAATGTAAAGTTAGAAAAGAATCACACTGGTGTAAGAAAGCATGGCATTCAATGGTTTATTTCAATGCTATTATCGGCCAGTAGTGACATTCAAAACTGCCACTGTCAGTTTGGAGATGCTGATGACGTCAAGGGCATGATCACCTCTCATCCTGAGCTCCAGTCCACTCATGCCAGAGCAACAAATAAAATCATTCAAACCCCCACTGCTACAAAGCGACAATGACGGATTAATTTCGCATTAGTTTCCAAACCACAATCAAGTGCATATTTTATTTTTGTGCATTTGTATTATCTTTTATTGGCAGACTTTGAGCACCTTGAATATTAAAAATAGCCACAATGCTAAACATGAAAGTTATTTGAAGGCTTAAAAGCCAACTGGATCACCCGCCGGGATTTATTTTTTTATTAGATCTGAAGGAATATCACACATCCAAATACAAAGCCAAAGACTTAAGTTAGACATGCACAACGTGTGTATGTGTGTGTGTGTGTGTGTGTGTGTGCGTCTGTATAAGTGTGTGTGAAGGTTGGTTGTTGTTGATCGAGGGTCTCTTGTGCAGTAGCTCATGAAACAGGAAACTGAGGGCGTGAGATAAATTAAGCCAGGGGAATTCAGAGAGCAGGTCTGGACACAGGCAAACAGCCTGTGTGACATCCTGTGTATGTGTGCGTGTGAATGTGAGTGTGTGTGTTACAGAGAGCCGTCCATAAACTTGATGAACTGCCTCCTCCTATCTATCAATACTTATCACTCTGATCTCCTCCCTGCTCACAATCACCTGCATTTAAAGTGAGACACGCAAAAACATTTATCAGCCTTGAAACATCTATGACTGCACGTGTGCGTGAGAAAAAAGTGTGCCAGGCTACACCATTACAAAAACCACATCGCCATTTGTTCGAGATAACATATAAATAAAAACCCTGTGTAGGCTGAGGACCATTTCCTTGGTCAACCAGGTGTCATGCGACAAGTGAGAAGGTCAGAATGTGAATGCAGTCGTGTTGTTTTATTCATCTACAGGCACGTGGTGTCATGAAAAATGTATGGGCCTCCTCTCATTTACCCCAAAGCCTAAATGGAGGTTTAAACCTCGGTTGAAAAGGGAGAGTGCGACAGACAGAGGTGTAGAAACAGATAGTGGAGTGAGATAAAGTAGAAAAACACAAAAGCCTTGGCATAGTTTAACAGCAGAAACACATTATCAAATGAATCATATCAGCAACACATATGCCCACTTTATAAAGAAAAAAATAAAGATGGGAAACAAAAGGGGGAAATGGCAAAATAGCAAGCAAAAAATAATGTGTCATGTTATGATTATAACACTTTATGTAGGCTACAAGAAACAGAAGAGAACTGTCTATGTGCAACATTTTGCACACCAGAACAGTGGCGAGAAGGTGGGTGAGAAAACAGAGACTGAGAGAGAGGAGATGTGGAGAAACTGTGTCTACTAATCGGTAGTGTCTTGGGAAGACGTCCAGGCAGCTCTGCTCTGCAACTTTTCACCTCTGTTCTGACACCACCGCTGTGGAGGGAAGGGAGAGAGGAGAGAGGAGGGGAGAGGTAACGAAAGGATGTTATTCAGTGAGGATCTCTCCAGCCTAGCAACTCAGCCAGCTCAAGGTAAGGGAGGGGACACTTGTGAAGACGGAGCGGGGGAGGAAAGAGATGAGGAGAAAGATAAAGGGAGAAGCTGAGTGACAGAGAAGGGAAAAACAAATCGCTAATATTCTCATAAACTAAATTGCAGCAAACTTAAAGACGTGGATGTGGAGTAGATAATGTAATCACATGAGATGTGACAAACACGTTGCAGTGTCATTCATAACAGCAAAGGCCATGCATCATTCCTCTAGGGATCCACAAAATAATAATTTTCTGTCAGCTACACTAAGGCCTATGTGTCCAATAGGCTGCTGGCCAAGCCTGAACATAACATGTACCCATGTTGCAACTTCCTGGCAACCTTCCTGATGCAAGAGCAGCAGCAGCACAGAAACATGGAATCAATCTAGACAGACAGTAGCAACTGCCTGCACTGTAAACACAGCCAAACTGCTGCTGTATCAGACAGTAGCAACAGTGAAGGCATGTGCAGACACAAACAAGCCATAACAGATAAAATATAGGATGGTCATGTGAAGACTGAAGGTAGTACACACAGTACTCTGCACATACATAACGCAGCTTATATTGTATCTTAAGAAAGCAACACAGACAAATAAATCTAATCCAGTTAATCTAATCTAATCTGTCTGTGTCACAGTGATGACTGAATACGGAGTTCTGCATTAATACTTTAAACACAGCACAATATTTTGTGACCTGCAGCAACACAGCACAGAACACACTGACATAGTGACATTTCCCCATTTTTCCCATGATGTGCACCCCAGAGGCCATTCTGCAGAAATACCAAGCCTATAGCTGCAATGCCAGCGCTCCCCTACCACAAACAGCCCTCGCCAGATTATGACCTGCCCCATCACCTGTTATACCATACCTTATATGGCGCGAAGCCCTTTAGACGAGCAGCTAACAACGCAGCCTCCAGGGGTGTGAATCTTTCTCTCCCCCTTTTTCTGTTTCCCTGCTGCTGAGCACAACATCTGACGCTGCATATGTCTAATGGCGACTGCTCTCCCACCCGCCCAGCCTCTCTCACTTTTTCTCTCTGAATCCCTCCTTCCTCCTCTATCACTCTCTTTCTTGCTCTTGTGCAGTGAGCGGGGACGGGGAGGGGAGGAGTGCGCAGGTTTACATGTGTGGCAGTCGCGAGAGGGAGAAACTGGTGCTCTGCATCTTTCTACGCCGCTAGACAATCATCCTACGGTAACCTCGCTCTCAGTGGACCCTGTGTGTGTGGACAAGAGGGGGAATGAAGAGAGGAGATAATAGGAGAAAGTACAGGAAACAGAGAGAGAGAGCTATAGAGAAAGGAAAATATCAGAGTATGGAAAGGGAGAGAAATAAGATGATGAATGATACAGAGAGAGAGCACAAACCTCAGCTTGCTTACTCAGCATAACAACCACAACCCGACCCCCTTATGCAAAACCATCTTTCTTCCTCCATCTTGCATCCAGGCGGGAACAATAAGGAGCAAAAACAAACAAGCTCCTCAAACTAAAATAGGCAGCGGCCAGGAGCTCGCTGTGAGGCTCTGGCTGAACAGAGGAAAACAAGCCGAGAGGAGAGAAAGCGGAGAGGCAGAGACAGCGTGTACAGGCCCGGAGCAGATTCTGTTGTTGCCATAGAAACAGCCCGGCTGGGGTGAGCAGGGGGCACAGGGAGGGTGATGGTGATGGGATGCTACTGGTGCTGACGCTGAATCAGAATACAAGAGGGGAGAGAGCTAAAACTGACAGCGCTTCATATACTTTAGCTGTATGACTACGTTGAAGTTATCATGCTCCCTTAAATAACTAATGATGAGATTTTACAGTGAGGTAGTCTACAAGTCGCTGATAAAAAATATTTCTGAGATTTGTTCAGTCAGTCGCTGGTTCGGTCTAACCTATTCTACTCTAGTCTGATCAGCATCCTGAGCTGGATGAAAAACAACATCCCTCTGACTGCTTTTCTAAAACCGTAGTCCACGTGCAAACAAGTGCACATGGTCAAAACATGTAGGCGGACAAGGTTGTGCACCTCCTTAAAAGCTGAAGCAATGCAGTTACACCTTGACTACAGGCTGAAGGCAGAAGAACCGGATCAACTGGTCCATTCTAAAGGATTTTTTTTTATCTTGTCGGGGAATTTGAATATCTGAATTTACCTACAGTGCCTCCAGAGTACTGGCACTTTCACTTGTGTGTCATTAAAAGCATGACAACCATGAACGCTAAGGTACACGGATGACAAGCCTGCATTTATACAGATCTTACACGTGTATGAAACCCTAACCACAGAAAAAGTATGAAGCAAGCATAACTTTGACATTCTCATGTCTAACCTGCCCTTCAAAATCAAAACAGGTGTGATACTTTTTCTTATTGACTTAACACTAACTGATTAAATTATTAATCGTACACTACTCAACAGCTGACTTGATGATCAAAATAATTATTAGTTACAGAATTAGATGAATGTATGCTGAAAAATGACTACAATACCTTGTTTTCTAACTAGAGAGGAAAGAGGAAATCCCAGAGATCCATTCATTTTCCCCTGGCTTGTCAAGTAGAACAACAGTCACACAAATCATCAACAGACTTTACTGTTACTCTCTTTACAGCTGATAACAAAAGACAATAATAAAAAAAAAGCTTCTTTGTAAAAGGTCAATAAAACAAAGTTGGGGAAGTAACTTTATCTCCCTATAAAATGGTTCCATGCAGACATATTCACAGGCCCTTTATACAAAACCATGAGCTAAGCATGATGGGCCAGCTCAATAATGCCATATCAGACATCAGCGAGAGAGGCAAACACAAAGAGAGCAACTGGAGGGCAACCAACGCTGATGTAATACCATCCAGGTTATTCATTAACTCCCTGCATAACGTCACCTGTGGCCAGTCTTGAGTTGACTGATAAAGCTGGCTCTTAGTTTGATACAATGAGAGACACGAGTTGTTTGTTTAGACCACAAACAATTACATCATCAGAGCATCTCGTGCCCTTTACTCTGTGCCACAGGCTCTCTCATGAACTAAAAGTTTGCATCTGCGTGTGTTTGCACACGGCCTCTTTTGAGTGTATTTTACACTTTAAAATGTGACCACAACGGGAGGCTCTGCAGGTATTCAAGCCAACACCATCCACACAGGGCTGCAGGATTATAGGGTCACCAGTTTATAGTGGAGACAAGAATTAGAGATCATGTCTCGGTATGCTGACATGCCTTCAAAACGCTGCCGGATTAGTTATTAGATAACTAGTCTGATAAGATTATTTCTAACCTATTTCCTGACAGTTTTTCATTACATTAACTGATTTCTAAGACAAATTACACAATATTTCTTTGAAATAAAGGAAAAATACCTTGAGTGTAGGACTGCAATTAAAAATCATTTTCATTATCATTTAATGTGCTCATTGTTTTCTTGACTAATGGATTAATTGCTTGGACCTTAAAATGTCAGAAAATAGTGATAAATGTCTCAATTTCCGCAAGGAGCCATGTTAAAATTGCCTGTTTTGTCTGACTAACAGTCCAAAACCCAAAGATATTTAGTTCACTATCACATAAGACAAAGAAAAGCAGCAAATCCCTTGTATGAAGTGTGAAGCTGGAACTAGAGTAAGCCAGTGGAATTCGGATTGGCAGTTTTATCGGTTTATCGATTAGCAAAATAGTTGCAAATGAATTTTCTGTCAATAGACTAATCGATTCATCGTTCTGATTCCCTGACTAAAACTTAAGTATGATCCTAATATCAACTGCCATGTCCCGTCACTGCATCTACAGAGCAGGTACAATAATCAGATAATAACATCTAAATCCAGTGTTTGTCACAACTCATCTTAAATGTATCTAAAACACTTCTTTATGGATGCCATCAATATGTGGTTGATTTGATAACAATATATTCAAGCAGTTGGATGTAAATAATAAATGTGATCATCACAAATAGGGTTAGTAGAGTGACAAGCCTGGGGTTTGTAATACAGAAATGGCATACATGGGGTAAAAAAACTGTGCAACATGAGTGGTGCTGTTACAGTGATCATTTGGAAAAATCAATTTCTGGTTGGCCCTGGTGGAGCAGAAGCATCTTCATACTGTAAACAACATAACCAGGTATAAAGCCTTCTGGTGCCTTTAATCAATACTCTCCCAGTCTCATGCTGCAAATTGCGGGGTCGTATAACAAACTGGGACTACCCCGGTCTCTACCATAACAATAATCATGACATGGATACTGATGCAAATAGAATACAATACACTGTATAGCCTATAAATAGAAGCCTATATAAATAAAAATGTGGAAAATCGTTCCTCAAAAACTGCATATCTTCAGATACTGCGACCAATAAAGAGACGGGGTGCACAAAGAAATAGATGTGACATTGTGGCCTGGTTGATAACGTTAATAACAACGATGGAGGTTAAGCGGTCGTAGCGCACTATAATAAACCGACCTAGATTAGAAATAAGAATAGAACACAATGCGGACAGCGAGCATTGCCTTTAAAATCGTTGCATAATTAGCATCAAGTAATGTTAATCTACACGTTTATGGAAAGGTTCACTGCGCGTAGTTTGTGTGGAAACCTGCCCCGTGTTGTTGTGACGCGTGGATATGTCCGCATGCGAAAATGAACCACTCCATTGATCAGACAGGCTGTGATGATTATAAAGTAGCAGCGCGCAAATTAAACAGAAAATACAGAAAAACACGTATTCTACCTACCTTGAAATTGTCGGACGGTAAACGATCAGACGTTTGTCAAAATAAAAGAATCGATAACTTCAGCCTGGACGGGTATAATTCCCATTATAAGACGGGCGCGCACATAAAGGGGGGAGTGCGCGCTGACAGACTTGCCGCAGCGGCGGGGGGCGCGAGCACAGATAGCGAGCAACCGCTGCTAACGTAAGCTAGCTCTGTGGGTAGAAACGCACTTGATAACAGCATATCTCGTTTCTACTAATCGATACACACGAACACTCACCTCGGGCTCCACGCGGCTCCTGTGTGTTATTCAACTGGCCTCCATGTGTGAGGGGACAGCGGCCGTGTCTTCATGGGGCTGGCCGGTGTTTACCTGGCTGTGTGGCAGGGGACAGTACAGCTGACAGAGGGTGACAGCGCCAGGAACAAACGAGACATGAAAGCGCGGCGATGCGCTACAAACCGCTTCTTCAGCCGTTTAACTGACCAGGATACGTGGTCAGCTCGTGGAGGGATAGATTAGCTTTGCTAGGCTAGGTAACAGCTAAAACGGGTAGTGTGTGTGTTGGGGACGGGAGGGGGGGTTAGTTACAGAAGGTGCACTTTAGCACTTTCTTGAACTAAAGCGATGAGGTCATGGTTCAACAGTGAGAGGAAAAAAATATGAGGTTGACGTCACCTCCAGCCAATCAGCGCAGGCGGCTCAGGGGCTGGCTGACGTCAGCGTTCTGATCCGCGGATTAAAGGGACAGTCCGGATTTTTAAAGGAGCAGCGTTCATCATGCTGCCATAGCGATGAACCAGCTCCAGTGATGCCAAAATCACCACAAGGAAGAAAAAAAAAATCTGCGTCAAATTGTGCTAATAATTATTTTCTTGCATAATAATCAGTTACTAGAATGTTGCTTTGAGTTGTTTAAGATAACTATTAAAAAAAGTATACAATGGCTGAATTGTGTTTCAATGTGTTAACCCCAAATTTGTTTTTCTCACAGATATTGCAACAAAACCCTCGCAGATCAGTCACTTACTGGTTAAAAAAAGGATGCAGATGTAAATTTGATTGTGTATGCCAAGCATTTAAGTCTTTTTTTCTAAAAATAAAGTATAGGGTAAAATGTTTTTGACCCAAAACAAAGCACAATGCTGCTTTCCTGTAGTAACATATGCTGATTGAAAGTAATTACAGGTAAAACCATTTGTATTGTATAGACTTTTATATAGGCGTACATGGTTGTGTGTAGAAAATAATTAGCACAGTTTTATTCTATAATTGTTATTTAGCCTGTTAGGTGCAGGGACTAATTTACAAAACCTTGTAAAATTGTACATTACAATTGCATACTGTTTGCACCACAGAATGTTGCACAGTTTAAATGTGCCATATATCTAAAAGCTAAATAATTAATGAGCACAATAATACCAATATTCTGATAAAGTAGCTATTTGAAAATCATTGCTAGTTGAGGCCCACATGCTGACAGATCAACATTTTTGTGATGATTTAAAGGCCCTACACACCCACACAGGTGTTTTCAATTGGCCCGGCTGATTAGACCTGTAATTAGGTGGAAGTTATGCTGGGAATTACATGTCACCAAACTGTGTGTACTAAAACGAATGATAAAGGTGTAATTTGTAACAACAAAACTGACAGGAGTGTGAGCAAGATGTTAATCAAGCACAGTCTGTACAGCTCACACAGTCCTGAGAAGATCTCTAATCAGCGAACATAAGTGTATTATTGGTATGTATGGGCTTTAAGAGAAATAGAATATGTCAAAAAGATATTCTGATCTTATAAATGTTTACAGAAACATTGATTTATCCACAGTATCAGATTCTCACTAACCACTGAATGAAACAGTTGTAATACATGGGTGTTGGGTGTTTGAATTCAGTATTGTGAATTCTCTGTTGTTTGATTGAAAGCCTTTTGTTCTGTTCCTCTGCCATCTAAATGTGTTAGTGAGTAAGCAGATGAATGCAGGGTGAAAGAGCTATTGGCAGTGTGTGCAATTACATTGTATATACTGACACCTAGTGGCACAGATATTGAACTGCACTTTGTAGTGCCAGAGAGAATTTTTGCAGGTAGTCAAGCCAATATGGGTGGATGTCACATCTCAGCTTTGACATAGTCATTCCCAATGACGCTTTAAATCTCTAATCTAAGTTTTCATTATGACCTTTACATTTCAAATTCAGATTGCACTTTCCATAGTAATTAGCTGTACTAATGCTCTGGTATAAAGGGAGGTTTGTGTGTCTTTGTGAGAGATAGAGCTTCAGAGAGAGTCAGAGAGACAGCAGCACAGATTCATGAAAATCTACCTTTATTTGGATGCAAAAACTCACAACTTAAAGCGATACTGTAGCAGAGGAGAGGAATACTAACTGCTGGTTGGTTGTATGTCTGACTGTTTGGCTATTTCGTCATCCCCATTTTGATCACCAGAAGAGGACCAGGTAAGCGTTGAAAACAAGCACTCAAAATAAAAGCTTTTCAGTCAAGTACACTGGACATTATCAGAGGATTATGTCAAACGTCTGACAATAGATTGTAGCTTTTCTTTTCAATCCCAGTCCTATTTTCCTGTAGAAGGTAATTTTGGCAGTTTAATTTGCTAGTTGATTTGATGTTTATAAATTGGTCCGAGCTCACACAGTTAATTCCATCCTCTGATAATGTTCATGACTGTTGATCTGATGCATTAAGTCAAGATAGAAGTTGTTTGAGTGTGATTTTTGTTACATAGAAAACTGTCTTCACTGTTTTAGCTGCCTTACACATAGCAATTATTTCTCGTGTTGTCAACTGCGAGTGGCCTAGAGTCACAGATGGAATCGAGTGGGGACTGCGTAAAAACTCAGTCTGAGGTAAAATTCTCCAAGAAAATGATAAAAACATACACAGAAAGCAAAGCATATTAAAGCAAAGCCTAAAGGCATAAAGTAATAATACTGAAGACTGAACATAATTTATTTTCTGTACTGTAAGGTAACTTAGGTAGTTGTCACATTTTGTTCTGTCAAATCTTGCAATATAAACCGATGGTTTGATCCACAGTATGAGCTACATTCCATCATGGTGTAAACGGAAATATACACAAGGCATCTACTCGAAAGGATTGTATCAAAATGTTCTAAAAATATCTCTGGTTGGTTTCACAAAAGCAAACTGTATCAAAAGCATTGGCCGAGAGCAAGCAATATAATAGGCTTAAACCCTTTTACACAACAAAAAGCAGGACAACCAATCACGTCGCTTTGATTGTGGACCTATGGAGTCCCATACAGCACATGCAATCCATTAAACTCAACACAATCAAAACACAATACGGAGAAAAAAAAAGAACTTTTACAGCTGAACATCAGAGACAACCTTAGTTGGTCTATTGTGCTTCATACAGATTAGGCCTGGCCTGTCTATACAACAATCATGGGCTTCTTACTTCACAGATGTGTTCACGCTACTGTTGAAAGCCGAGGCATCACAGAGCATCACATTCTGAGGGCGACGAGCTTCATGATAGTAATGGGACATTTACAAGAATATTAGCTGTATGTGACCATCCGTCATCAATTTATGGTGCATTTTATTTAATGCAACTTTTTGCTTTCCTCTGCATTACACTTCCCTGTGTGTATATGTCAGATTCTCCAGAGCTTTGATTGTCTGATTCTATTTCTGGCCTCGGTCCCCTCAGTGTCGCTGGCTCTGTGACGCCTCTGAGTGTACGTCTATGTGGCCTTAATGCAGGAGTTGTTTACTGTAAACATCATGGGCCATGAGGACTGCACAGGCAGCATGGTAAAACTGTAATACTGTAGATTGCACAGAAATCCTAATTAGTTAATTAATAACCTAATTGTTATACATTCCTATGTTCCATAACATTGCACATGCCTTTAATGAACACTTAGCACCATGCAACCTGAAGATGAGGTGGCTCCTGAATGCATCAAAAGTGAGAATCAATGAGAGTCAACGAGAAAAGATGTTAGTTAACTTATGTTTCATGTGAACTTTTACATCTATATAGTGTTTAATATTACAGTAGGCTGGCATTTGATCACTTCTGTAGATTTAAATTATGCTGGCATTTATAATGTAAAGGGCCCTTATTATCGACTCTAACTTTCGTTGACTGAACATGAATTTCCTCTTTACAGCAAACTGACTCCGCTGCAGGTGATCTGATTATACTTCAGCTCCAGTTAAACTATTTGATAACTGTACATACAGTATGTTATGGGGCTATTTCAGACCAAGTACTAAATGAGGCCTTGATGACTGAGACTTGTGTACAGTAACGTGATAAAAACCTCAGCAATGCAGATGAAATTATGTCAGGAGTGCGGGCTTGGATTATTTCGGGCCTGACTGTTATGCACGACTGTGTGGATCAATGACACTAGAGTGTCTGATCAGGATTTTGGGGGGCTATCTCAAATCCCACCCCCCTATGTTTGTTCTGCTCAAAGACGTACAATAAGCACAGATTTCATGTCAACCATTCAGCCCTGTCTGAGCGAGCCTGTCTTAGGTGAAGAGATTAGCATGGTAAGATTGTTAAAGGGTGAGATTGAGATGATGCTAGGTACAGTGGCGCATACCACCAGAGGCGGTACAGTGTACAGTGGTGTGTCTCGGTCTGGGTGTGGCTGTAGCGCTCACTCTACTCCTCAGCAGTGTGAGACAGCTGCTTCTCATACAGGCTGAGAACATGATGCACAAACTGGTACTGCTCGCACGTCTGGATCATCCCACCCCTGAGAAACACACACAGAGAGACAATAAAGCACAGTAATTCAAATAGAAAAAAACTGTTTTGCAATTTTTTTTAGCCATGCTACCGGTGTGGCTCCATGTTGGTCAGTTGGTCAGTCGGTCCACCAATTTGGTCCAGACTGAGATATCTCAATAACTACTGGATGGATTGACATGATATTTTGTACTGAATTTTGTGGTCCAATCAAGGTCAAAGTTTACTCTTATCCAGTGAAATATCTCAACATCTACAAGACAGATTGGTGCAAAATGTTGTACAGACATTCATGGTTCCCAGACAATGTATCCTAATGACTTAAGTGATCCTCTGACTGTCATGATCAGTTCTGTTAGCCTGTGTCTTGTGTTACTTCCTGTTTTATTTTGGTAGTGTTCTGTCTTATCCTCTTGTTCCTGTCAAGTTTCCCGCCAGTCCTAATCAGCCTTATGTGTTTCACC
>VMKM01004167.1:0-21288 GCA_008360985.2 Macquaria ambigua | reverse complement strand
AGTTGCTGCCATAGAGCTTTTTCTTTTCCTGCCTGGTCTCCATTTCCGCCTGTCGCTCTTTATTTCCCATGCCCAACCTTACCTCTCTCTTGGGGGGGGGGGGCTGTAGGGGAGGGTTGCAGAGCTGAAGATCATTTCAACTCCGCACCCTTGATCTGATGCCCAATGCTTCCATGTTTCCAGGTGTCACATATGCTGCAAAGGGCTACTTCGACGCTCTGGTGCGGATGGGCGAGATGGCCAGCGAAAGTCAAGGCTCTAAGGATCTTGGTGAGTCCTCGTAGTGGCTGTAGCGCCCCTGGTGGGGTGGAGGGGGGTTGCACAAGCAGATGGTGAATGGAATGGCTCGTGCTGTAGAGCAGAAGCAGCTGATGACCAACCTGAACCGGACATACACACACACTCTGCCCTTTTTCCAGTAATTCAGTGCTTAAAGATGGTGTTAATCCTAAAAACAGAGCATTTGTCTACCCCTTACTGCAGCTTGGAGCTCATTTGATGCATTATCACCCCCAATTCATATGATCAGACACATTCTAATTTGGGAAGAATTAATTCTGCATGTTTGTCACAGCGTGCCCATTTGGTTAATCTCTTGTTTCCCTCACATTCAGGAAAGATAAAGGCTCTCCAGTTGTTTTTATATTGCACCGCTGTGAGCAAATAATAAATTCACAAATTTGTCTGGCATTTGATATTCACAACAGCACACATGGTGAGGTGGATTTACTCTCAATTCATAATGAGCCCTCAATATATTTACAATGCTAATGAAAAATCTTCCTGTTTGACTGCTGCTTCTAGCAGGATGTGAGGTACAATTTTCCCAGCTCGCTCAGCCCTCAGTGTGTTGGATCAGTTCTGGTTCTGCTCATTAGAGACTTACCTTTTAGTGATAATTTGCATAGATGAGAATTGAAGGCCCATTTCTAGCAGATACACAGGTAGGAACGTCTGTATTAAGTAAGACAGGCCTGTAGGCCTGTAGGCTATATCATTGTCGCACTCTGTTGTGTCATAGTTGTAGACCCAGTCACATGTCGGGGAGTGTGACGAGAGCGTTAGCGCTGGATCACTGCATCCTTTTTCATTCCTTTACCCTGATGTGACTTAAGATAGCAGACCTGGACTGAAACAGGGTAGTAGAGGAAGGAAGGGGGGGAGAGATGGTGAGAGGAGGCTAAAACAGGGATATCCGAGGCGAATAAGGAGGATATAAAAGCAGCATTCATTATTCATGGGGAGACCTTTTTGGGTGCTTCCTCGCTCTTCTTCCGGAGCTTCATCATCTCATTTTTCCTCCCAGTGTCTCTCTGAGTAAATACTCAGTTGACCTTGTGTGCCCACGCTAATTTTGAATAGTGAAAAGCTCATTACTGTCGCTCCATTCAGCTTCAACGCCATAATTTGTACAGTGATCTCGTTCCAACCGCTTTAAGATCATGGATGTTTTAAGGCTGATCTACTTCCTGCTATAATCCTGCAGTTTTAATGAACATACAAGCCTATGATGCATCTTAAACATTAAATTATTACAAACCACCTCAGAATGTAAGTGAAGGTTTTTGTAAACCAAGACCGTTATTTTCGTCTGAAAATGGTGGACTAAGTAAATACCACTTTTTGTTCTGCAGATGTTTACATCTCCAAAACATCTATCGTAACCTGTTTCAGAATTGTTACTTTTTTGTGTGTTTTTTGGCATCCAACAAAATGCTCAAAAGACATGAACTCTGTATTCATGAATTCATTTGACCTGTATAGTAAATTACAGTATGTACATGTATTTTTGCTTTTGGAAAAAAAAATGCATGTGAGTCAGTATGTCAGATCTTTGTGCGTCACAATGTCGAATTTAAAAAAATACATATGGAAAAAAGTTGACTTGGTGTGCAAACTCCTTAACAGGACATCCCATCATCCATCTGTACATCCCCATTTCCATCAGCTTGGTTGCTTTGCTGTTGTGCCTTTCATGTTTTCTGTCTTACATGACATGACAGTGCTTTTTTTGTCTTTTGTCTGCATGCATGTTGGGGTTACCTGTTTTGTGTTCCTTTTTTCGATTTCTTTTTCTGGCAGCCTAACCATGACTCAGCAGCCCTTTAACTCAGAAGAACCTGCCCTGCCTCCAGTGAAATGACAGACTAGGCTGAGCAGAATGGATTGATGCCGTCTCCACATATCAGCAGGGCTCAGAGCAGCTGTGGTCTGTGCAGACTCAAAGGGGAATTGCTTTGACGACGCTTATTGCTTTGTGGATGCTTTAGCATATTCCATTACTTGTGTTGAGCCTCAAGGCCTCAGTAAATTATCTGAATTTGAAAATTGAAATTACCTGGCCTGTGTGAAAAATGAAAAATGTAGTTTTAGGAGGACTCCTAAATACTAAAAATGTTCATGGGTAGGGTCATGTGATAGTGGGGTACTCCGACACATCCAACACTAACTCATGTGCTGACTTCTAAAGCCTTTTTTTTTTTTTGTAGGGAAGCCATTTTTCTCTACCAATTCACATGAATGCATCTTTTCAGCATAGTTTTTACAGCTGCATTTCTTATCATACTTTTTAAAAGGCAGGAAAAGTAATAAATAGAGAAATATTAACATAATCTGATTAGATATATTTAGGAAAACACTGGATGGTTAAACATTCATTGGTAGGTAGGGAGGGCTGATAAATCATTTTCCAACCATTTTCCTCATTAGGCAGATTCATTGATCTGTTATAAAGTAATCAGCCTCCTGCAGCTTGTTACTATATAATAATGAGAGGTGGTGGTGATTTGCTAAAAGTCAGGATTTCTCTAGAAGAGGTCACAGGAAACATTGAGTGGCATACAGTAAAGTGAAAAAATTCTCAAGCCTGCTAGCTTATTAATTAGCAGATAACAAGTGTGCGTGTGTGTGTGCATTTCCTCAGCCGCCACGTGTCTCCAACTGTGACCAGAGCTAAGACCACAGAGCCACAGATAACAGAGTGTGTGTGTTTGTCAGGGATAATCACTCGCCCAGGGTTTTACCTCGCACTTCATAATTGATGAGAACTGAAGGCAGATTTGTAAATTGTGGCCAACTTGTAATTGTGCATTTAATTGGGTTTTGTTGAGGGGGAGATGTCTTGGCACGACGGAGCTGAATTAACAGGGCCAGACTTTAAACTGCTTGAACTCTCTGAGGTAACATAGCCTTTCTGCCAGGATTCACTCCGACTGTACTCGCTGAAACAATGTAATTAATCCGAATATTAAGATGAACAGCAGCTAATGGCATTAGCGCATGAACAGAGGATGTGGAACTGCACGTGACAAGGCGAAATAAGAAGATGGAGAGTTGGGTTTGAGAAATTGAGCTTGATGGAGACAGTGAAGAACATCATGTAGGGTGGAGAAGCACTGGACTGTTGATAAATTAACTTACTTCATCAGCATCACTGATAATGTCCAGACTTGATGGATAACATCAATTCTGTTCTCCTTGAAGGAAAGTTTAAAAACTGGTCTGAAGACACAAGAAATTAATTATATTGTATTGTTTTAGCATGCAGGTTTAATACATTCACCATAAGACCTTTGTTTATACAACAGCTGGCGTTAAGGTGGATTTAATTTTTAATTTTGTTCAGTATGAATTTTGGACTTTGTAGTAATTTGGACTGAAGAAGATGGATACTCTTCCATGTGACTGAGTGAGGAGGTTGTAACTGTGTGCAGCTTTTCCTGTAGCATAAGTGAACATAGGAACAGAAGCCTTATATAACTCCACAGCTGAGTGAAATGTACAAACAGGTATGTCAACCTGTTGTAACCGGTTTAGTAATGGGTCTGAGGATACACGTGGTTTAAGGTTTTGATGTCCTAACTTTAGGTGATTCTGGGGCATAAGGACCACAACTAGAGACATTCAAAATACCACACTTGTGTGTTCCTGCTCCTATATTGTAAAGACTAGGCAGTGCATGATGGTTGAAGTGTGGATAGTTGATGGACAGTTGGCTCAATAGTTCAAAACTTTATCCCTGGAAAGTAATTCTCAGATATGAAATTGCAACAAATTCACATTTGTTTGACAGTTCAATTCATACCTGGTTCCCAAAACCCAACCCTGATGCTCTAGCTCCTGTTATCAGTAACACAGTTATCTGAATGAGGAAAACTGCAAAAGAAGTTATTACATGCAGAAGTTTGTCGCTGCACTCTAGAAATGCTGGAACGCTCTGGTAATTCACTGTCACTTTAGAAACCACAGCAGAGGCAGGGGAACAGTTTAATGGTAGATTCCAGCTGATATATAGTACACACACGTGCACACCCTCACATGCCAGAGCAGGCGATGCTCAAACTGAGTAATTAGGACAAGAAAACATGATTATTATCCACTTTTGTAGCCCAAAATAAAAACTGACTCACATCTCCTCATGAGGACTCTTGTTTATGGAGAGCGGCGTTGTTTATCACTTAGGGCTGTGTGGTATCAGCTGTACTGACAGCTCGGCACAGGAAGAGGAAATGATGCCTCACTCTGTTTCATTCAGCTATTCTTAATTTACACAATGCTGTCAGAGTTTGAACAACTGCTCTGCTGCATGACTCCCTGTGTGGAGAGACAAGATACTCCTCGACTGCAGTGTGGAGTGTCATCCCACTCATCCTCTCCTCTTTCACTACTGCTCTCTCTGTGTCTGCGAACGCCCCCGCATTGATGTGGGTGCTCAGGCAGCCCTGGGAGAACACGCCGACTCTGCACACATTTCTAAAAATAGATTAAACGAAACGCCTCGACCGGAGCCGCTTCGAAGGAGGAGGAGAGACTGAGTACGATGCTCGATCCGCAGCCCAAAAATGGCTCGTCGGTGATGTCAGTACGTTGAAATCACCATCGTCTTTCTTCCGTATACTAAATATGGACATGGTTGTGAGGGGAAAAAAAAAAATAGGAAGCTCCTGCAGTTCCGGTTCCCCTTTCTGACCATGTAAGGGCTCTGCCATTCAGATGCAAATTTGGGCAGAGGTGGTACTCACTCAGGTCTGTGCTCAGGCACAAAGATAAACATCCATTTTGGCTTTTCTTTATATAATCTACGGAAGAAACTGATTTCATATCGGCAGATTCTAGATTTAAACCTACATTTAATACAGTTTATACATATGTCTTCACCTGTCACATCCTCTGTCCTCAAGCTGTTGCTTTTCATACCTACCAAGGAGAAAAAGTCTGCACAGTGTCACAGTCAGACTTTGCAGTGTGTAACAGTGGAGAGTTTTACATCAGAAATGGAGGTTTATATTCTAGAGGAACAGATAGAGGATTTTAAAATTTTGATTAAACCTTTTCCTAGCCAGTAAAGCCTAACTGAGATTTTGCAAGAGTGTCCTGGCCCACATGGACAGCAATAATCATGAGTTATACACTAACAACATAAAATGTGATGACGGTATGCACTCCTTTTTAGACATGCATTATTCTACATCATTCCTGAGACTCATTGTTTTTGGCTTTTACAGATTTTCATTCATTTATATTGACTTTTTCAATCAAAAATATTGGGATTTCTTTTTTAAAAGGGATCCATTTAAACTGATTTTCAACTGAATTTTGCTTCTGGAAATGTTTCTGGGGAAAAAAATGCTTCTGGAAATAGAAAGTGAAGAGAATGATATGGAGAAGAGCAAATGGGCTAATGGTTATGAACCAAAGTCCCCCAATGTAATTATAAAAAAAGCTTTACTTAAGTTTTACGTACAAATCAGCTTTTAACCCAAATTTTAGTGTTACTGATCTGAATTTTAACCATTTTTGTAAATCAACATAAAAACTGATAATTCCCAAATATTTTATTTATTAAAAGCCAAAGAAACTTTCCTGACCAATTTTCACTATAACTCTACCCTACTACATATTTCCTGCTAGGTGTGACCATGAGCTAATTAACATAGTGTATCCACATATTTTATACTCCATTTTTGGCTCTAATTAGATTTTCTATCCATCCCTCTCATCTAATTGTCATCATTCTCTCATTGCCAAGGGCAGATCATGCTTTAGCATAAAATCCATCTCATTAAAACAATTTAAGGTTAATTCACATGGCCAAATTTGAGGTCCAGGAAACAATTACCCTTTGGTTAATTAATTCATAGGAACACGATTTAGAAGAGTGTGTTGGCCTTCAAGGCATATTCCTCCACTTCATCAGACATACTGTTAAAGGATAGCAGGCTTTCACAAAGCAGTGATATCACAGACTCAGAGATCTGGCAGTCTGTAATGTAATTCTGTTGGGTCAAAATGACAAAATTTCCTTCCTGTGGTTCAATATTCATCAGTGGATTTTATTGTATAATTCTCTCCTCATTTGTCTCTAAAATAATTATACTTCGTCTGGAAGCGAAGTGGTTTAAATCACCGCTCATACTGCACAGCTGGAGGACAGCAGCAGATATATGAGCACTTGCTCCGGGAAACAGAGGTAAAGAAAACAGAAGATGAAAGCAATAATAAAGACTCATGAACAAGGACAGGGAAGCAGCATCCTCAGCGACAAGACTGTTGTTTTGCTGAGTCACCGAGCATCTTTTATTGCATATCGTGGAACAATTTTCCTATTGTTTTCACTCCAACTGTCTCGCTGCTCAGTTTGAGGAAAACAGTGACCTTGCCATGACCCCTGTTTTTCTGAGCCAGCACAGGCTGAATTTCCCCCGAGCTCCAACCCCAATCTGAATTCAGCCAGCATTTACTCTGTGTAAAGGGAAACTGCAGTGAAAGCACTCTTTCATAGCGTTTTTTTATTTTTATTTTTATTTATTTTCCTTTTTACCCCCGCCTTGTCATCTCACCATCTCACAATGTAATAGTTCTCCCACTCCCAAGCGAATTATCCTACAGGGGACGGTTTTTGCTTGTGTCCAACCTTAAAAAGATTCATTGTGGCATTTTGAATCATCAGTTGATGACAAGTCTGTGAACAAAGTCAGACCTGAGGGATGTTACTGGAGTTTAGAGTTAATTGAGTTGTGTAACGCTGAGGGATTGGTGATGTGCTGTCACAGAACAGGATGATTGAGCCTTTTTAGTGGAGACGTTCTTTTCATCTGCATGTTGAGGTTTCATCTCAAGACAAGATGGATGGATGGATGGAAAACTATAGATGTGTTATGTTTATTTTTCTCTGCAGAGGTGTGAACCCACTCTATGGGGACAGAGGTACAAACGACAAAGGGGCAGGCTTAGGATTTGTTTTTTCCTGAAGGCCGCAGTAATGAGGTAACCACAGGCACTTGTGGACCAACCAGAGTGGCAGTTGGGTAATCTAGAAGGGCAGTTGGGCCAACAGCAAGGACCCAAGTGCTAGAGGGACACTTGAACTGGCCTGAGGTGCAAGTGGGCCAACCTGAGGGGTACTTCAGTAAACTACAGGGGCACTTCGGCCAAGAAAGGGGGTTACTAAAGCCCCCAAGAGGGGCAGTTGGGCCACAGTTGGGCCACCCAGAGGGGTTCTTTGGTCAATCATAGGGGCATTTGAGTAAACTGTTGGCTCAGGTGGTAGGTGGGCACTTGAGCCGACCAGAGTGGCATTTGTCTAATCATGTGGACACTTGGGCAAACAGAGGGGCATTTTGGACCACTCAAGTGCCCCTGTAGTGTGGCATTAGGGCAGAACTGAAGAGTCCTACTAGGGCATAGATATATCATTCTTAAATAACAGGCATTTTGGCACTCACCCCTCCTGCTGTGAACATTAGTCTTGGGCCTTTTTTCCCCAACCTGTCATGTATTTTAATTTCCATCCGGGGTCAACTTACTATTTAATTACCAAAACCCAAGTGACCAGTCTCACATGGGAGATGTAGCTATCCTTTGTCTGTCTGCGCGTCATCAGAACAGCTCCACTGTACCAGTTTAGCTTTCAAATACCATTTCTGCCCTTTAGAAAGTCCTTGTCCTCGAGTCACCTCGGGATGTGAGGGAGGATGCAGAGAAACAGAGGAAGAAACGAGAGACACATAATGAAGAGAGAGACGCACAGAAGAAAGAGGAAGGCGAGACAGAGAACTATGTGTTCCCGGCTCATTAGCAGCCTTCACACAGTCTCTGGTCAAATCAAAACCCCGCTGCCAACAGAGCACACAGACCCAGGCACCAGCACTTTGATCATCCCCACCCGCCATTCACTACTACAACCCACACCACCTGTCTGCTGCTGCCTCCGTTTCATGTTTCTGTCTTGAGTGTCACATTCATCAGCACTTTTCAAACAAGCTGTCTTGTCAACAGTAGGCTGCATGTCTTTTTGAGTGCCAGTTAAGTTACAAAAAGAGATCCTGGAGGGATTGTGCAGTGTTTGTTTGAGCAAATGAATGTAATAGGGTGTTAATGTGGCTTTAATAACGTGTTAGGCTCTATTAAATGTCCTTGACGTGTCGCATTGTCCTTGATGTGGGGATTCAGCCAAATGGTGACTTAATGATGCTGATAATAATGTGAAGTACAGGCTCTGATCTGAGGCACTGCAGAATTAAACTGGCTGCCAAACATCCAGATCACACGCACACAAATGTACATACTGTTCTAGCCAAAAACAAAGAGACGACAGGAAAAGACAGAAACTGTTTTTAGGTTTTTAATGCCAGTTTTTCCCCCTGTTCTTGTGGGATTCGCAGTTTATAAAATTAAAAACTGAACATAGTACCACTTGTTAGCTCATTGTCACCAAGCTGTAGTGTGAAGCTGTCAGTAAATCCTCACACTTTTCTTGTCTGTCGCACCTTTTAAAACAGTGCCTCTTTTTTTGTTGAAGAAGTGATACGTTTGTCTCTATGGAGGATAAAAAGGATTGCAGGCTTACAAACAGTAACAGGGAGTGACTATCAGATTTGATCTCTCTTTCCCCTCATGCCCTCCATTCCCTCCATCCCTCGCTTCCAGCTTGCATCTGCTGTGTCAGATAGCCTAATCAGTCTCCATTTTGCACCCCATCAGCCACCCTGTAATGATTATGTATAGCTAGTCATTCCTATCGATCTTCTGTAGCCTGATTCATTTTTAAAAGGATTCATCTTTCTTTTCAATTCACTGTAGAAGTAAAGATATTAAACAGAGCCTAGCTATGACATGACATGCCTATATGTGTGTCATCGGATTGCAAGGATTTGTGCTGTTATTATAATTTATAATTGGGAACATGGTGACAGCGTGGTTATCTTAAACATTTGAGCCTCTGTATTACGGCCTGCACATTGCAGGATTACATTCCTTCATGCTGGACTGCTGATGTACAAAAATTGGTATTATAAATGCAACAAAACTTGCCATTGTCAAGCAGATGTTTAAAATGTAAATACTAATAAGGAATTGTATCTGCTGTGGTGGAAATGTGTGCACATGTCCTCTGGTGCGTTTGCGTGCACACAGACGCAGACGATGTTTAGAGAAATTAAAGACCCAGAAGAGCACAACAATAACTGTGTCAATCATGCGGCTTTCAGGAGGACAAATCTCCCTGCAGCACCTTGTTCTCCCTCCGCTGCAGCTTTCTGGGGATTAAAGCTGCTTGTTTGCTTTCAGGCTCCTATAATACAGTCCCTGCAGAGACACACTCTACATAAAACACCTTCCTCCATATGGCCATTAACTGTGGCTCGCTCTCTCTCTCCCTCTCGCCCTCTGTTGTGCCCAGGAGTCACATGGAAAGTAGCTCGGGTAATAAACCCAGATGTGAGCGCTGCCCTTGGGTTAGCTATGCTGAGTGATGGGTCTGTTCTCACCCTGCAGTCAGAACTGCTCAATACACACACACACACACACACACACACACACACACACTCTCTGACCACTTTTTGTTTGATAGCTGAGTAATTGAGACCACATGGGGTGTTGTGAGGTCCAGGTTTTTTCTGAATGAACTTTACCCCAGTTTGGTTTCCCAGGGTTGATACACAAGCTATAATTCTCAACTATAATTCTCTGAGCCGTATTTTGGAAGCTGTTTTTAGGTGCTCACCTAATTTCTCCCCACGTGTGCTGTAAACCTCTGAATCTCAGACTTAACGATGGATCTTGTGAGTATTAGACAAACAATAGCGTGCCTTTTTTGCTTAATTGGGTCGGGCATTTTGCTAGTTTGCCAAATTAAATGGTCATGCACTCAATTAAATTTCTGCCTTTAGTTTCCGTTTGTAGACAATGGCATTGAATAACAAGAACCCCCAATGAATGTCAGACCAAGGAAAAACCTTTGTGTCCAGCTTGCAGTAGGGATGCTTCATTATCGATTTGCGAGAATCTTTTGTAGACAAAAGCAGTGTTTGTGTAGCCTTTAATTGATCCGGACCCATGCACACTGGGTGCGGACAACAATGTGCTTTACTCCCCTCTAAGCCTCAGATGTTGTGATCTGCTCTGATTATCAGTAAGCAGCTTACTTCTGGCGGGTAGAAGTCCAGTATTTCACAATTCAAGGTGGAGGGGTTTTTGGATTAGATGGGTGCAATGAAACAAGAACATGCAGGAATTTGGGGATCTTCCAGGTGATGGACAAAGTGATTTGCTCAGGACACACTGATACAGACCTGCACTCTTAGACCTGTTGGCTGTTTATGGCAGTTTCTTTATCTACAGAATGAGGATTTTAAAGGATAATTCGGCTTTATTACAACTTGGGTCTCATCTTCGTAGTTTTGGCCATCATTTCTAACGGTGTACTGCACCACCCTAACTGCTAAAACAGAAGTCAGACGGCCAGAGAAGCACGAGCAGTTAGACACTCATGCAGGTTTCAAAAAAATATGTTTAACTTATTTGGAAAAGAAAACAAAAGTGTAATGGAAATATTATTATCCAAACTGTCCATTGTAAACCTCCATCACAGTTTGCAGAGACTGCTTGTGTTTCTCGACCTGTGGGACTTTGTTGTAGCACGTTCCCAGAAGTTACTTTGAATTTTGGTGAATATTCTTATCATAACTGATAGAAATGATGGCCTAACCCTAACACTATGAAAATAAGACCCAACCAGAATTATCCTTGAGGAAAAAAAAAAAAATCAAACCATATTTATTTTGAAGACGCTGAAGCTCTGAGTGCTGTTCTGTAGCTGTACCCTGACCTGCCAGAGGAGGAGAACGGGAGGGAGAGAAGACAGTTTCCCCGCAGGGATCAATGAAGAATAACCTTAATTAGTCTATAGATGAACACATCTGTTATAAAAGCCAGAAATAATGACCAAGGCTCCATTTTATGGAAGCAAGCATGGTGTGACGTGTAGTTAACCCTATGGCTATATTTCATTCCCAGCTGAGCGGTTTCATGTTGGCAGAGCAGGAGTGAAGTAAAGATGTGTCTCTCTCTCATTCTCCCTCTCTCTATACAGGAACTGATCTGTGGAGGGAGTGTACACAGTGTAAGGTTACAAAAAAGTAAGACTTTTATCCGTCTGCGCGTGCGCGTGCGCGTGCGTGTGTGTGTGTGTGTGTGTGTGGTGCTTGAGTTCAGCCCAGTTGCCGTAGCCTGTCGATGGCCGGTGGCTGTTTATTAATGGATGGGATGGAGTGTGTGTTGGGCGTCCTCCAAGAATCAAAGGAGAGTTTGAAAGTACACGCCAGTGCATTTATCTGCCTCGCTACTCCTAATGCCCCGTCTTGCGGAAGTCAAACACTTCTACAGTGTTCTAGCTGTCACTGCATTTTCATAAGCAGATGGGTGGCTGTAAAGTGGGATGGTGTTGGAAATGGGAGCATTGTGTTAGATTCTGGACAAAAGTGGGGGTAAACTGGGGAGGAAACGTTTTTTTGACCAGATATGTGACGTGTGTTTCTGTGGAAAGTTAAAGGGCAGTCAGGATGATCTCACACACCAGTGGTGGAAGAAGTTTTCCAGATCTGGAACTTAGCGACTAGTAGCAGTAAAATGTACTAAAACATCAAAAGAAAAAGAGCACTGATGGTGAGTAGAGTAAGATTGAGAAAATAATTGTAATTGAAGGATGCAAAGTATAGGAAAGAGGAAAGGACAGAAGGAAGCACATGAGGAAGGACAGAAGCAAAGATCCATCTGAAATGTAGTCGTGGAAATGAGTTAACTCCTCAAAGTAAATATACACTTATTTTATTTCCACCTCTGTCCCCCACCCCCTGCTCCGACCTTTCCTAAATCCCTTCTACTCCAACTGATTCTCGTCTGCATGAGCGCAGCACTTCCATTAAGCCCATTAATCCCGTTCAGACAGCCCACTCTCACAGTGTCCCCTCTGACTGTCCACTGTCCGGTGTCCCCACGTCCACTAACACCCACCCACACACCTCACTCAGCGCTTCCTCATGTCAGAGCAACCTACATTATCTGATGTCAGCATACATTATGCAGGAGGCAGATGAGTGCCGTTAATAAATAAATTGGCTCTCGGTGCTTCGTGCTGCACCTGTGGAATATCTTACTGTGGGCATTTGCAGGAATGTAGCAAGGCCTCTATTTATTAAAGAAAGATAGTGGATCCTCACTAATATCCTCATGTTATCTGACCACAGATATACTGTATCAGTGTTGCCATATATGTTGGTAGTAGGAAAATGCAGTACATATATATAGTATATTTTATAAGGTGTTTTTATGTGTAATAACCCTTATTTTCTTAAATCAAGTGTTTTAAATATTTAGTTTCATTTGTGTTTTATATATAGCAATTATTCATAATGATGTATTACTTCCCAGTGAAGTTCAGTTAAAGTATTATTATATTACTTATATTTACTGTTTCTGTCATCTTCGATGGTAAAGTTTATTGTTCAACTGTGAAATATCTGACCTCAGTACTAAAGCTCAATTCATACTGGATTTTTGAGGCAGATACCGATATTGCCATTTAAGGATTTATGATATATTGACCAATTTACAAACATTACAAGAATTATGACCAAGTTATGTACTGTGCATTATACAGTAAAAATAAAATTGTCAGTGCTCTCTGATGGACAAATTATGTAATCACCATTACGGCTTTTAAGTGACTTTAAAAATATCTTTTGCATTTCTGTGTTGCAATTTCCTGTTACTCTGGCTGACATGTATACCGATGTGTTAGTCGGGCTCTACTCAGTACGTATCTTTGTCGCAGCTTTTTAATAACCAAATTATAGAAATCTTACTTTCGAATATCAGCATGAACATAACAAATCCAGTATGTGTTTGGCCTCTCATAGATCAGCACAGTATATTCTGCAGACGGTGTGTAAACAAGCGGATGGTCTGACTAACTGCCTGTCTGAGTGTTTTTTCTGTGTGAAAACCTGTCGTGTGTCTCATTTTTCTTGGGGTAGTTTGATCTGTCACTGTCTCTCCAGGTCTCTATCCCTCTGTTCTTTGCTCAAACTAGATCTTTTTGTTCCTTTTTTTACAATGCACTGCATATTCAGAAGAGGCAGCATGTAGGTATCTTAAAACGACACGCACCTCCCTGGCTGCATGAATCATCCTTTACTTTCTACTTATCTTTTGTGTTTTTTCTTTTATTTCTTTAGCTTTTGACTTCTTTCTGGGTTCTGCTTTTTGGTGTTTTTCCCCTGTTATGTTGTAGTACAGCGTATGTCTTAGTGCAAAGATGAAATAACTGATTTATAAAGATTTTCTTTTATCATGCTGTTCCTGTGTGTTTATTAGCTCTTGGTAATATGGAAAACCCTTGGTTTCAGTATTTGAAACATGCAGTTGAATTCTTGATTAACTCTTTGATTTTTCATTCATTCTGTCTGTGCTGCGTATTTCTGTAATGTTCTTTTGATTTGTCACCGTTATGAGTTTTGTCTGCTCCGTCAGTATCATGACACATGTTTCATCTTGTCCATTGCCTCGTCCTCCTCCTCCCTCGACACAATACACCTGTCTCTCATCTGTTCTGTGTGGCTGCATGGTCTTTTTTTGCACGATGTATGTAGCTCTCACAGACATTGGAAAGATTTAATATCACTCTCTTTTCTCCCCCCGCCCCTCCCCTCCCTCTTTGTTTATTGTCTTTCTTCTCTTTGTCTTCTCTCTGCAGGGGAGGTGCTCTTTCAGATGGCTGAAGTGCACAGACAGATCCAGATCCAGCTTGAAGAGATGGTGAGCATGTGGTGACGGTGGTGGTGTTGCTAAAATCAGCGCTTCTTAAACCACGAGTTGGGAGCCAAACAGATTGTGGGCCTGTTGCCTTAGAGTCTCCACATCACAATATATATTTTAATATTTAATACTTGGCAAGACACACACTTTACTGTACTTGAGTAGCTTCTAGTGTACTTCAATTTTCTGAAGACAGCAGCTTCACTTAAGTATGGTTTGTTTACTGATCTTCTGATATGTAGACTGAAAACATTTTTCAATTCAGTTCCCCAAAAGATCTATAACCAAAGAGTAAATTGGCCAATTGTGGCAACATTAGCAGGGAACGTTCAGTCAACTGAGAGAAGAAGTGAGGAGCAGTCTAGCTTTAATCTTTATGCAAAGTGTGTTACCAAGGGTATTTTAAATTGTATGTTGTCTCATCCTTGTGGGTAATGGAAGTCAAAGATCCAAGGTAATGATTTTTTTTTTTTTTTGTACAACAGCACAAATGACAAATTAGGCATTGAGCAGATGCTCATCTCTTATCCAGAGAGGTTGAGAATGATTGCAGTAGTAACGTTAAGCAAAATATCCTAACTTTTGTAAAGCAGTTCAGACCTTTCTCTTCGCTGAGACCCACAAACAGTTTTGTCTACATTTCTAGGCAATGAACTCAATGTCCCTTTCAATCGAAAGTGAGTGGAGTTCCTGCTTTTTCAGCAAGTATCCTGCTGATAGTAGTTTAAGAAAATGTCTCCCAGCATGGATAATAAGAGAGAAACAAAGACGTGAGGGGTCACGAAGTGCGACAATAGATGCGTTTTGCTGGGGGGGGGGTTGTGTTCTGTGGGTCTAGTAGATGTCCAAGTGAAGTATTAAATATATAAAACATTATTTAATTTGCCGATATTTCACCACTGGATCAACTTTGCCCCCCCGTCACACACATGCACACAGAGAGAAGCATACATACATACAGAGACAGCCAGTTGACTCTGACATGCATTTACATACCAGACATCCCTCCCTAATCTTTTGGGTGTGACGTTTCCGATGGCAACACAAATGCATCCCTTCAAGTCGTTCTTGCACCACAACACTGCAATGTTGCATTCCTTTTTGAAAATAATCCACTGTGGTTGTGCATATACTACTCGAGGTTTGGTTAATATTGTGTTTGTTGCATTGTTTTTGTATCCCTGTGTGTCTTTCAGCTGAAGTCTTTCCACAACGAGCTGCTCACAGAGCTGGAGAAGAAGGTTGAGTTGGATGCACGCTACCTGAACGTGAGATTCCCTTCTTTATGTACAGTTATATAGTGACAAAGTCCCACCCCCTTATTAAACTAATCTCTGTTTCACAAGTATGTGTCCAGTGACAAACCACAGAATTATCACCCACCTCTGCAACTCTACTGAGCCTTTTAGCCTCTTTTAGCTCATTGTTTTGGTTTTACAGCACATGCACTGTTTGGTTCACTCTCATCAACCTAATTTCCAGCAACAGCAGGAAGCCAATTTCAGCAAATATGCTCTGATAGACCCACATTATGCTAAATGCCCAGCACCAAACAGCAGAGACAGAGTAAAGAAGCGAGCTGTAAATGTTTCCTTCCTTCTAAAGAACCAGATATTTTTCTCAGGAGTTTGAGGACACCAAACCAGAGCTAGAAGGAAGATGAATAGGCAATTATTTGCTAACATGTTAGTGATAATGCCTTTTATAAAGTGTTTTTATATGTCAGGGCTGTGTGTGCTTTCTGCCCACTAGAGGCAACAATCAATTAATCCAGCTTTAACAATGATAAAATTATTATTTTGTTCGCATTCAACAGCTGTCCGGTGATCCTTAGCCACAGAAGCTCTGTCAAAGCCTCATGCTAGCTGTTGTAGTTGTTAAATGTACATCCTTTTCAGCTTTTCAGAAAGAATGATTTAATAAATCTTACGTGAGCAACTACATTGAAAAATGAAAGCTAACTGAACAGATGCTAGCCTGGAACTGGGACTGGACTTCAGTTATCTATAATGTGTTTAATGTCTAACTATCATTGTTGCCCAGCAATTTTTCTCATGTGTTCCACCTTAAACTGTGCTGAAGTTGGAAGTGATTTAATTGTAGTTATATATTTTTTTATGCCTCACCATTTTAGTAAAGACAAACTACAATTCCAACTTAAATCATTAATTGAATGGCCTGTATTTAAAGCACCATTCATAATCATAACTACTCAAGGAGATTCACATGGCATCAAACTCTGATTCATGATGTAACAGCAAACCTGACCCACCATGTGCTTGAATGCAAAACACCACTTTTAACCCTCCTCCACGTCAGTTAAGCCTCTCCAGGGAGGGAAGTTATGGGGAATATAGTATGAACTATGTTCGCATAAAATAAAAAAAGACAAAATGCACACTCTCTCCTTAATTTCCCACCGGCTTTCATCCAAACCACTGCAGCAAGTTACATAAATTACTTCCCACTCTGCCCTGTGAATTATGACTCATTCTGTGAAAATGAGTTGTTTTGCAAAAATAAAAAAAGTTAATTTAAAGGACAAATTCATTTTTGGTAATTAGTAGTTTGGAATCACTCCCGAACACATTTCATCATTTGAGACAGGGGAAGTACCAGCATGTTTGGAAGGCTCTTGTATGAATGTCGTTCTGATCATTACAGTCAAATATTCTGATGTATTCAAATGCAACTCAGCTATACTAGGGCCACTTAATGACCTCATGTTTTAAATTAGCATGATTTGCATGTTCCTTTTTTGTTACATACTCTATATAGTACATATACATGCAGCATGCATAGTGTTAGTTCTGTGATAGACTGGTGACATTCATGGTGTGCCCTGCCTCTCGCCCAGTGCATGCTGGGATAGGCTCAACGGGGCTGACCATGCACAGAAAAAGCAGAAATAGAAATTGGACCAATTTTAAACCTGCAATAACTGATTAATTTGGCTTGGGGGAAGGGCAATCTTGTTATCAGACAGTTGCTTATTTACACACCCAGCAGACACAGAGTGCACTACTAAATTTGGGTATTTAAAAAAAAAAAAGAAAACAAACTAATTATTAATAATTATTTTGGGCCCACTCCTTTTTTTATTTATTTGAGGGCATTTTATCAGATTTTGCAATTTTAACAAATATCAAACTTTGAGGCATTAAACTAAATTTTGACATTTGAGGTCACCATACCTAATTTTGCTATCCATTAAACTTTGTTGTTGGTAGAGCCCCACTGTTACAAACTGGGGGGCACTAGACCAAATTTTTGTCTTTGGGGGGAATTGTAAACAAATCTCAAAAAGACTTGGGCCAGCCCTGGTACACTGACTGTTACACTGCTGTAGATAGAGAGGACAGACTCAAGAAATATAATCCCAAAGTACCATCTTCCTTCAGTTCTCCAGTCCCCATTCTGCACCAATCAGGCAATAAAACAGAAGCTGTCCACTTGTCAGTGTAAAATGTCATCTGTGGATGCTGACACGTGGGAGCACTGCTGTGCCCCTGCTGACTTTGTGCTGCCCCCCTCAGGCTGCGCTGAAGAAGTACCAGATGGAGCACAAGAGCAAAGGGGAGAGTCTGGAGAAGTGCCAGGCAGAGCTGAAGAAACTGCGCAGGAAGAGCCAGGGCAGCAAGCACCCCTCCAAATATGGAGACAAGGAGATGCAGGTCTGTGTGTGTGTGTGTGTGTGTGTGTGTGTGTGTGTGTGTGTGTGTGTATTCATGAAACTAAATGTGTCTTTAGATGTGTGCAGGAGGCTGAAGTGTCAGATGTTATGAATGCTATAGTTCCTGGTGCTTCTTTGGTTTAGTGAAGCTTTTTCTATGGATCAATGAGGAATAAAACAGATGTCTTAGCTCTGTGGCTCATAGAGGACCCTTATGGCCTGCTGGAAGACCACTGTATAAAAACGCATGACAACATGGTTACAACAGCCAGTGCCAAGAAAATATGATCCTATTGGCTTCAGCTAGTATGTGGTGCAGACAACCTGCCAGTCAGCCTCCAGAGAAAACATTAGTTTCTTATAATTTACTTCATCTTTATTTCAGCAGAGTCAGAATTAGAATCACCAGTGCAGACTTTAAGTGAACTCATGCTGACTCCTTGGTGTACCACACACCCTACTCTTCGTAGAATTGTCTTTCAAATGCTTTTCCCTCCTCCTGATGGGATTTGAGCTTCAGTGCGCCTGGTAATCCGTGACTGCTGATGGGATAGGACGTGCTGAGCTGAATGGGATGGGACCCCCGACTGGGCACACACAG
The DNA here is from genome assembly GCA_008360985.2 of Macquaria ambigua. Classification (NCBI taxonomy): domain Eukaryota; kingdom Metazoa; phylum Chordata; class Actinopteri; order Centrarchiformes; family Percichthyidae; genus Macquaria; species Macquaria ambigua. The sequence continues at coordinate 2,920 of VMKM01004167.1, read as the reverse complement.
TTCGGGTGCCAGTCTGAAAGGCTCTTCACAGTCAAAGAAATGGAGATAGCGAAGGTTGCGTCTCAAAATCACTGTGTCAAACATTAGAGGGTTGAGAACACATGGGCTGAACCGCACAGATTTGAATTGTGATTGTTAGCATGGTTTTGGAAGATGACTTACAACGTACATTTAAAAAGGAGAATTATCAAAAAAACACAACAACTAATCACAATTAAATGAATGGAGAACTCACAAATAAATCATATGGTTTTATACCGAACAATGTGTTGAAATGGTCAGGTAAAGGATACTATATTTGTTTTGTAAAGTGTGCAATATAAAGAGATATTTTAAAAGATGCTTGAAAAACTTTCATAAAAAGTATATTAAGAAAAAAAAAATAGTATTAAAAAACACTAAAAAGAAACACTTAAATCAGTTTTTAAATAGATAAGAAAACTCTTCTGTAGAACGAAAGAACATGAGAATATATCAAAATATATTAAAAACCAAGTTTCACTTTGTAACTCTGCCAAAGAACTCCCATAACTTTCACTGTTTACATCTATTTCATTAGTTGCTGCACTTTATCAGTATTACATAATATTTGTTTATGATATCTAGGGCAGGTGAATGGGTTGAGTGAGGCATATTTCCCTCATGTTCAGGTAACTGTTTGAGCAGAGGCGTGAGGAGACAGTGCGAGTCTCTTTGCGCCCGTCTGTAGGTGTTGCGGTGACACATGGTGGGCATGCCCTCTTACACAACCTGCACAGGGGATGCTGCTGTTAGCTGCTGTGATGTGCTGTCCGTCCAATCAGCTGCTCCTCTGCACAAAGAGAGGCTGAGAGGGAGACGAGTGAAAGGGGGAACACTGGAACACTGAGTTGGGCAAAGGGGCATGAGGAAATTTGTATCTATAAATCCTCATGCTGCATGCTTGTGTGGGTGTTTTCCTTGTGCATATGTTTGTGGTCACTTATATTGTGGCAGTAATGAGCTTTACAGCAAAAAATCAATATTAGTCAGATTTTGAACTTAAATATTCGGTATGTCCACAGCTGCACTGTCTGCCTATTCAAATGTCACACACACATGTTTTTCTTGCCTTCAGCAGGTTTCTGTTTGGGGCGACAGGACAAATACCGTGGCTATCTGCGATAGGCTAATCTGTGACTGACGGACTTCTTCTGTTATATTTCTGCCCCGTCAGCAGCTGTCAGAAGTGTTGCAAATAATTAGACTCACAATGGAGCGGGGAATATGGGGCTTCATCCACTGATGGCCTGTCTTCATAATGTTCAATTCAATTCAGTTTTATTTATATAGCGACATATCATAACAAAGTTATCTCAGGGCACTTTTTCTAGTAGAGCAAGTCTAGACCGACTCTTTATATTTACAGAGACCCAACCTTTCCCACCATGAGCAAGCACTATGCGACAGTGGCAAGGAAAAACTCCCTTTTAACAGGTAGAAACCTCGAGCAGAACCAGGCTCTAGGTGGGCGGTCATCTGCCTCGACCGGTTGGGTTGAGGGGGGAGGGGGGGAGCAGGAGAGAGAGAGCAGGAGGAAAGAGAACATACAGCAGCACAATACAGTTTCACACAGAGATGTAACGCAATGGCCGCGGCAATGGCATGGCTGTCAACACCAACAGAAACAAGAGCAATATTACAGCAGCAGTACTAATAATAATAGCAACAGCAGCTGCAGCAGCGGGTGCAGAGGAGGAGCACGGGGGCAGCAGGCGGCCGCAACCATAGATCCAGACCCTACAGCTCTGGAGGCAGAAACACCTGCAGAAAGCAACAGAAGGAGAGAGAGAGAGAGAAAGCACACAACTACGGGAAGAAGTTGAATTAGTAACAAGCATTGATGGGATATGAGGGCGTACAGATGGAGAGGAAGAGGAGGAGAGAGGAGCTCAGTGCATCATAGGAAGTCTCCCGGCAGTCTAGGCCTATAGCAGCATAACTAAGGGGTGGCTCAGGGCTCACCTGAGTCAGCCCTACTATAAGCTTTTATCAAAGAGGAAAGTCTTAAGCCTACTCTTAAATGTGAGGAGGTTGTCCGCCTCCCGTACACAAACTGGGATCTGGTTCCACAGGAGAGGAGCCTGATAGCTGAAGGCTCTGGCTCCCATTCTACTTTTAGAGACTCTAGAAACCACAAGGAACCCTGCATTCTGGGAGCGCAGTGCTCTAGTGGGGTAATAGGGTACTATGAGCTCTTTAAGATATGATGGTGCCTGACCATTTAGGGCTTTGAAAGTAAGGAGAAGGATTTTAAATTCTATTCTGGATTTTACAGGGAGCCAGTGTAGAGAAGCTAATATTGGAGAGATATGATCTCTTTTTCTGGTTCTTGTCAGTAAACGTGCTGCAGCATTCTGGATCAGCTGGAGAGTCTTAAGGGACTTATTGGGGCAGCCTGATAGTAGAGAGTTGCAATAGTCCAGCCTAGACGTAACAAATGCATGGACTAGTTTTTCTGCATCTGTTTGAGACAGGATGTGCCTGATTTTTGCAATGTTAAGTAAATGAAAAAAGGCAGTTCTTGAGGTTTGTTTTATGTGGGAGTTAAAGGACATATCCTGATCAAAGATAACTCCAAGATTCCTTACGGTGTCGCTGGAGGCCAGGGCATCTAGAGAAACTGTATCTTTAGATAATGTGTTTCGAAGGTGTTCGGGGCCAAGTACAATAACTTCGGTTTTGTCTGAGTTTAACATCAGAAAATTGCAGGTTTTTATGTCCTTCAGGCATGCTTGAAGTTTAGCTAATTGATTAGTTTCATCTGGCTTGATCGATAAATATAATTGGGTATCATCTGCATAACAATGAAAATTTATGGAGTGCTTCCTAATAATATTGCCCAAAGGAAGCATATACAATGTGAACAGAATTGGTCCAAGCACAGAACCTTGTGGAACTC
>VMKM01004166.1:0-20000 GCA_008360985.2 Macquaria ambigua | reverse complement strand
ATGTGGAGTGTGGTTTTAGTATTTTAACAACACATTTTGATTTCTAGTAGCCACACTAGCTTCATGGTTCTGGGGATGGCAGCGTTGGTCGGTCCAGCCTGAAATATCTCCACATGGATTGTCATGAAATTTGTTTCAGACGTTCATGTTCCCCTCAGGATGAACTGTAATAACTTTGGTCCTCTGACCTTTTATCTAGCGCCATCATCAGGTCAAAGTTTAAATGTGTCCAATACTTTATGACCAAATGCCTGCAAAACCAGTAACATTCCCATCAGCCTCAGCTGCACATCATGTTTAGTGCTAATTAGCAAACGTTAGCATGCTCACTCAATTCCTTTGTCGTGGATTTACTTCCATATTTTTGTCCCCAGAAAATGTGGGTCTAGAAGCAGATTGGTGTCCCCACAAGGTCATTAACACATGTACAGTTTGTCTCTGCGCATGTTATCTTTCTCAGTTTGTAAAGAGAAGTTCCAGCAAACACACACACACACACACTGAGTGATGTCCTCTCTCACCAGAAGCTCCATCAACATTCATAATCATCAGCCTTTATTTGTCTCTGCACATCCACCTTTTGTAAAGATGGATTCCTGAATAACTGTCCTCTGGGCCCCCCCCCCCCGTCTGTTTTCTCTCTGGCTTCACGTTTCTCTCTCCATCAGACTTCATTGGCCTTAGCCTTCATTTTCTCTCCCTCTCTCATTACCGGTGAAAGCGTCTATTTATTCTCCTCTTCCTCCGTCTCGTCCCGTCCGCTCCTTGTGCCGCCGAATGAATCCATAAAGTCTTGATTTATGCATTGAGTCTGGCTGCACTTTAACTGTCGCCATAAAAACGGGGGAGAAACACGCAGACTCCCTCCTTTCCTTCCTTCCTCTTTACTTCCTCCTTCCCTCATCTCTGTTTTTCCTCTGCCTGACTTACAATCTGTTACAGATAACCGTCGGTGCACAGGAGAGAAAAGTTTGTAGTCCAGTTTTTCAGGGTCAAATCTGATGACTAAGTGTGTGTGTGTGTGTGTGTGTGTGTGTGCACGCGTTACTGTAATTAGAGCGAATTTCGTGCACACTCATTTGCAATATGCGAGTTTGATTGAACGTGTGTTTGTGCGTAATAGCATTGGCACTTTCTAATGGAGGTTCATTACTGACGAAACTATCGAGCGAGCGCCAAACAAATTGGAGCAGAAACCAACCTGCAGGATTTGAGAGCAGCGAAGGAGAGAATCAAGAGTTTAATCCAAGTTGTGGAGCAGCTGGTATACAAAGACTGAGCAAACTCTAGTAGGGCTGCACCTAATGATTACCCTCATTAATGATGAATTCATCTATTAACTCATTAACTGTTTACTCTATAAGATGTGCCCATCACAAGCCACCGTCCAGCTGTTCACAACTGTCCAAAAATATATCCAGTTTCTTATGATATCAAACAGCAGCTTTTTGGCTGAAACCACTAATTGATTATCAGAATGGTTGGTAATTAGCTAACTCTGTCAATCGACTAATCGATTTAAAAGTAAACTTGGTGTTACAGCTGAACCATGATTCTGCAACTGCATGATGATATTTCTCATCTCAAAATTTGGAGAGATTTTTCATATCCATAATGGCTGCCATGTTTTTTTTTTTAGGTTGAAAATGAGAAGCAAACGGTGAAATCCCAGCAGGTTGTGTGTTTGCCCAATCAGCTGTAGGAAAGTCAATGTTAACGGCTGATCAAAGCAGAGAACTGTTGTTTATTGATTGCACAGGCAGCTTAAGATGACATACTGCCACAAGATGATCCCTTCATGGCCTTAAAGGGTATTTATGGTATTTTTAAACCTGGGCCCTATTTTCTTTTTTTTTTTTTTTCTTTTTTTTTTTTTTTTACAAATTTTGGGGTCTAAATGAGTAATAGATACCAAAAGTTTTTGAATTGGTCCGGTAGGAGTCGCAGACGGCTGTAAGATCCTTTTTGTCTAACCAGAAACGGTCGTCTTCCTACAACTCGACCTCAAAAACAAAGCTTTGAGAGGATGTTGATCAAATGTTGGGCAATTTTTCACCGTCAGCATTCGGAGACCTGAAAGACTTGCATCTTGACTTGACTTGGACTTGCCCCAGAAGACATAAAAACAGCTCTGGTCGTTCCAGACCACAATGAGAGGATAGAACACAGTTAATAGAAAATTGCTGGCAGCTAACTTGTCTGTCACAAATTGTGCTTAAATGTATTTTCGAGGGTTTAGAATCTGATGAAACTGGAGAAGTTGGTGATGTTTTAAAGCGGGGATTTTGCAGATGTGTCTCTGCATGTCCTCAGATCCTGATGACCGTTTGAACCTGTTAAACACTCCATACCTTCCCTACATGGACAGACTTCTGTATGTATCTGTGTGTTACAGTGTTACCTGGATGGAAGCCACATCGATGCACCCAACCAGCTGCGTCCTCATGTCAACAACAGCCAACATCGTCGCCATGACAACACACAGCAGCCTTTCCCTGCCCCCTCCCCTTCACAGTCACATGACCTAAAAGCCTCGTCTGATTGGATGAAGCACCAACAACCATCATATCTTCAGGTGAGTTGATGGCGTCAGTCGTTATCTTGGTTTTAAATGATGATTGAGATAAATCAGGAGATGTTTTTGGTAGCATCACAGAGGATTTCATCAGTTCACAGTTATTAATGTGGTATTGATTTATTGATGGAAAATCATACACACAGCACCTTAAATAAGTAGTAGTAATAAGCAGTAGTGTTACCGATACCTTCAGGGAGGAAATAAACTCTGTGCTTGTGTGAAGGCAGATATTTCTGAGCGGATGTTTTCATGTGAAACTAAGAAATGTTGCCTGAAACCAGTGAAATAACAGAAGCGCTCTGTTCTTCAGGCCGACGAAGAGCAGCCCTCTTGTGAAGAAGCCGAGTGTCTTCTCTCCGAACAAAGGTGAGAAACAGACCCTCGGAGAGTTGTGCCCAAGATGGAGCGATAAAAGACGTAGAGCGGCTGGAATTTGCAGGATATTACGAAACCCGCAGAGATAAGCAGAACAGAGACCTTTATATTTATGAAGAGAGAACTTGTGAAGCAAAGAACAGAAGATCAACAAACATGTTTCTGATCAGCTGATTAGCAGGAATACAAGACGGACCCTACCTGTGTCTGTGTGACATGCATGTACTTCATGCTATCGATCATCTATCAAATCTGTGTATTTTGACACTACACCCCCCCAACCTCCAGACACCAAGAAGAAAGTTCCTAAAATGTTTTAATCATTTACATTTTTCATGTTTTATTTATTGAGTTGGCTCTTTAATTATCTTTTTCTGCAAGTTGTATTTAAATGGAGGAGTCCTTTTTAAGGAAATCCCCCTGAAAACCAGAACTGTCTTATAACTTTGTCTCTATTTTCCCTGAAACCAAATTGCATAATACTTTTCCAGAAAACTGAATTATTATGAAATTACAGACCCGTAAGATAAGGGGTTACCATTTTATTTCCCCTAATAAAGGACTTAATGTTGTTTAGCTTTAATCTGTGCTGGCAGAAATCAATTCTGGTGCAGGAATAAAATAGTACATATATAATCCTGTATATATGTACTTATTTATACATGTATAATGTCTTATAATAAAGTGTAGAATGTAAACTTCCCCCAGGTTGCTAAAACCAACAAATTCCCAGAAAAGACAAAGTACTTGCAGAAGTTTGTGGCTGAAATAGAATGATTGAACAGAAAAAGATAAAAAAATAAAACTGCTTTATCACTTTATGATCTGTCAGCCTCTCATGTTCATGCGAGTGGAATTTAAAACCATAACTTCAATTTCAAAACGTCATTTTTTTTTAGGCAAGAAGAGAGACAACTCTGTCCTTTTACTTGCAATAAACTTTATAAGATAAATCTAATAATCTAATAAAGTTTATTGCAAGTAAAAGGACAGTGTGCAGGAGTTCTCTCTTCTCTTGCCTATGGACATTTCCTCCTACGCACAAGAAACTGAAGGTGTGCGTGAGCCTTCACAGTCAATGTTTTTTTTAGGAAACAAAGTAAAAATATTGTGTTGCTCTTCAGGACGCTGGTCCACAGTTCTGAGCGGTCACCACCGGCTAAAACCGGTCAGAAATCGAAAGAAGGCGTTCGTTGGGGACGACTGCTGCTGCCTCGCCTCCACGGCTTCCACTGGTTTTCTATTTTTGATTCAAACTGAGCTGTGATTTTCTGGTCACGTCGCTCCGACACAGCACTTTTTAAAATTAAAATACTTTGCAAGTCATTACTGAAGTGTGTCTCAGCTGTAAACACCACACCTCAAACAAACCGTAGTTCGTCTGTCGCTCCATCTGTAATTTAAAGTCCTCCTCCACTCAAAAACATGTTTGTCTTCTTGTTCCTACAGCTGAACGTCTTAGTTTCACACCAGAAGGATGTTTTCATGTTCATCTGCTGAAAGTGAAACGTTTCTATGTGCTCATTCAAAATCGTATTTTCAGGGGCGGGGCCTACGAGCATGATTTGTGATTGGTTGGAAGCAGCCAATCCTGGTCCAATATTCAACTTGCAAAAATGTGATGTGGAAACTTGAAGCCTCCAGCGCACACACACTGAGACTTTACAGTGAAACAGGAAACAGCTGTCGTCCAGCAGCTCAACTTCTATTTATCAATTCTGGATTTTTAATTAAGGAGAAGGAGCAGACGTCATTTCAAACATTTTAACAAGATAATTGAGCTTTTTGTGTGGAAAGAACATATCAGATACAAATTATTATTCAAAGTAGATCAATTTATATACATGTTAAAGCATGTCTGGAGAGGGTCTTTTAGAGCTTTAAGGGTTCATTTTACTCTAATATATATGTCAGTAGCAGCTTGATAAATCATTGTTTAATGACAGGTATGTTTATAGATGTCCGCTTGATTAAAAGTTAAGTCGTGGTGGTTGTAGTTCAGCTCCACCTGTTGCCCAAATGTAGATTTTCTGACTCCAGTATGACGAGATAGATGGTCTTAACACTGCCAGAGTTTCTAAAAAGGTAGAGAAGACACACCAGACTCTAACACCTCCACCTCTTCCTCCTCTACAGTAGTGCGACCTTCAGCAGGAGCGGGGCCCCTTCCTCCCTGCTCTCCCCGGCCCTCCTCTACCTCCTTCTGGCTGCAGCGCTGGCTGTCCTGGCCTGCCTGATCTGGGTCCTCCTGGAGCCGCCGTGTCACCGGGGCAGCAGGATGCATCGTAGCTTCCACCTAGCACTGAGATACGTCAACGGACCCCCACCTACATGAAGACCACCCGGAGACCCTCGTGGACAGAGTTTGGACAAAGCACTTTTTTTCCTCCTGACAGTAAAAAGAAAAAAGCACCAGTGATGAGTCCTGAAATATCTGAAAGTCACTGAAAAAAGAAAAATATTTCTCATTATTCAACTGGTTTTTAATATTTTGCCAGTAAAGTGAGACGATTCCACCATTTATCTGTGCCGTTTACATCATGTTTCCCCTGAACTTTGTAAAAATGGGAGTCAGTATCTATAAAAAGAGGCAGATTAAGGCAGATTACTGCATCAGCATTAAGAAAAAATACTTTGATTTGATTTGGAAACAGCTGAAATAATATAATAATAAAATAATCATATACTTTTGTTTCATTTAAGAAAAAAAGATTAAGACTTGAGCATTAAAGTTCATCCTTGACCTTGAAAATAGTAATTTGAACAAAAAGAAAAAAACCTTACCACTTACTACATTGTTCTGTAGCCACAGCTCCACACCGGCCAAATCCAACTGGTTTGGATGCAAACTTCTCCAAACCTCTGCTGTTTGAACAGAAGGAATGTAAACCTTTAAAAATAGAAAATGTTGTTTTCAGTGAGAGTTTTTCTGGCTTGCTTTGTGGCTCCTGTTTGGAAAGAAGTGGTCTGATAACAGCTGATACCGTCGATGGTGAATTGGGATTAAATATTTTTAAACTCCTGAAAGATGGAAAACAAGGCTAGAATTCCTACTTCTACCAAGAGACCAAACCAAATCAGTTACTGATCACGTTACGTTTGATCTCGAATCACCTGTCAATTCCAGCTTTCAGTTCTTTGCTGTAATCCTCAATTATGCCGCCCATTAAATTAACACAGTGTAAACACGATATGTTATCTTAGATTCTAAATATATCCTCGTCTCCTGCTTATAGGTGGGTCACCCGGTGGGAAAGTTTATTTATTCAGTTTTATCCCGGGCAGAAAAATGTTGAGCCCATGCCTTTAAATAAAAAAAAAAAAATATATATATATATATATATATATATATATATATATATATATATATATATATATACTATATATATATATCAGAATGTATGTGAACTAACGGGACGCTGTAATATGTGATGATATATCTTTATGTACTATTTTCGGTCAGTGAAAGCGTTCGTAACTGCCTCATTTAGCAGGCTGATGCTACGTTATTGTAGCATCAGCTGGTTAAATGTCCACGCTAGTGCTGCGTTTTAGTTTAAAGTTGTAACTCTGATTAGGTTGGTTGTTATTCCAATGTTTAAGGTAGTCAAGCTTGGAAAAACCAAAGAGGAAACATAGAGGCCCTTTTTTAGTAGAAACCCTGCTAGGCTAGGCTAGGCTAATACCGTCAGCTAGTTAGCGCAGAAAAAAACAACTGTACGTGTGCTCATGTTGCAGGAAAGTTGAATGTGTTGGAGGAGAAATAATAGAAGAATTTATACTGTTTGCTAAAATGCTGTCAAATAAACCCAGTATATTTTAGAAACATTGATGGGGTTGGTTTGGGGTTGTTTATTTGTATTTTTCTAGATAGAAACGCGGCACTAGCGCTGTAGGGAGTCGAAGTCAACAGTCACATCCAGAAAACTTTCATAATTCATATTATTATGTCTCAAATGTAATGAAGAAGTGTTTGATAGTCATGACATTAGAAGATTTGTTGCCTTGCTTACATAGGTTATATCTTTAAACTGCTGATCTGTGCTAATGTAGCTAAAGCTAACGTAAAGGATGCAGCTAACAAGCCAGCTTTATGCTTTTCCCTAAAACGACTGTAATACTCTGTTTGACAGCCATTCGTGTCACGAACTGCCTCGTTACACCATGATAGCACTTGTATTTATAATTCTTTAAGATGTTTGGTAACAAGTTGTAAAATGACTCAAAGGGAAATGAATTGAAGTTAACATTTAAATCAAAGTTTTTTCATGTTTTAGCCCATTAACTTCAAATCCCATATCTGCATATTACTGCTGGCCTTTTCTAAACTCGGTCTACATGTTTATGAATGTAATTATCTTTTTTCCCAGGCAGCCACTGGTATCAGTTAATTTCTATAAAAATCAGCTTGCAGAGAGAGATAATCTATCACAGCCAAGACCCGTCTGTATTTATTGTAGTCAAAGTTGTGTTGTTGGTGTGCCGTGATGCATTTGAAATGCATCTGGATTTGAAAGGTCTGCACTGCTTTTCCAAAGGGCGATAATTTCACCTTGACGAAAACAGAAGCGTACACATGATGGGTTACCTCTTTGCAGCTAGTTTCAAGTCTCGAAGATACCGAAGCATTTCTGTTGTTACCACGATGAGAGTTTGCATCGTCGGTGATGGATTTCATGTCTCTCAGACTCTTGTGGACGTGTTTCTGAAAGGGAAGTGTGTTTAATGATTTATCTTTGATGCTTTCTTGCTGTGGAGTTCTGACTGATTTTTACTTTCACCGTCCACTAACAGTGTCAATAATGTCCTGTTGCAGCTTAAAGAAGGTGCTGCCTCGTTTATTATTTTGTGTTTAAAGTGACTGAAGAGTCATTGTGTCACAGCTGTAAGAGAGCGGCTGAATTTAGCTTTGGTTTAGACAACCGGTGCATCCTCACAGGCTGTGGTTTGACCTGCTTGTCTCTTGTTGAACAAAATTTTTTTTTGTCATCTGATGATTGGACATTTTGTCATTAAGAAGACGAGTTTGTTGAGTTTCTTCAGTAGCTTGTTGGAGCTGCATGTGACATGACAAAACCCAAATGTCTGACTTTCTCAGGGGAAGATGTCGGTCCAGGTTCCCTAAAAAGTTCATTTCCGGAGGATCAAATAGTTGTAAAACCTGCCATCAGCAGGCTGCATGATTTCAAAATAACTGAAAAGGGAACTTGGTAAGTCAACTGCCATCTAAAACATTTCACTTTTTATAGTCATTGTTTAATATTTCAAAACCAGATATTGCGTCCAATCAAATGTTCTTGCTTTTGTACACGAGTTTGAAGAAAACAAATAAAATTATTGTATGAAACATTCGTATTTTCTACATCATTTTGCACTTGTTTTGCATTTGTTTAGTGTTCATCATATCAACCAAATCTTTAGTATTTTTATTTCTATTATGCATAACTTTCTATTTCTATTTTATTTATTTTCCTTGCAGAAATGGGGTTCAATACAGACTGCAATTAATGTTTTGCCTTCAGAAAAAGCGTCCATGTTGCCAAATCTTTCCCCCCCGTCGGCCGGTGCAAAGGTGTAAAAGTTTACAAGTTTCTTTACAGCGACTGAACTTTCCTGTTTGACAGGTGGGATCTAAATTCTGAAGGTAAACATCTTTTTGTTTTAATTTCAGGCCAAGTTCAGTTTTGAATGCATTAGTTTGACTGCAGTGTTTACTCAAGTACTGTACTTGTACTTTACTTGAGTATTTCCATCGTATTTCATCTACGAAATACACGACAACTCAGAAACAGATATTGTTCTTTTCACTCCACGAGATTTATTTTAAAGCTTTAGTTGCTTTGCAGATTATTAATAAAACAAAATATAATCAACTAATAAATTATGATGCATTTTTATAGATGAAGCTACCCAGCTGTATATAAAGTAATTCAAAAGTAGCTCCACCTTCACCAGCTGCAACATTAAAGTGATGAACACATGAATGCATCAATAATTATAATCCAGTAATACATATTATTCTGCATAATGAGTACTACTTTAGGTATATTTTGATGCTAATACTTTTGTACTTTTACTTGAGTAAGATTTTGAATATTGCAGGACTTGTAACAGAGTATTTCCACACTGTAGTATTGCTACTTTTACTTAAGTACAATATCTGAAGAATACTTCTTCCTCCACTGAGTGAGTTTGTGTCTGCAGTTCGAGTCTCTTTACCTCTCGTCACTCAGAGTACTTCCTCTGTGTGTGTGTGTGTGTGTGTGAGTGTGTGAATGACGGCAGGTTTTGCGTTGTGTCTTACAGCAGATTTGCGTGCTGGATCTCGTGCTGCGCTCACGTGTCTGAAGAATGCCGAGTCACTGCGATCAGTGACACTGCTAATACACTTAGCAGGTGTGTGTGTGTGTGTGTGTGTGTGTGCGCGCACATTAAATGCACGGTGGGACGTCATTCTCATTGTCAGTAGGAGGTGTGTAGATCTCAGTGTGTGTGTGAGCATGTATGACCCACTTTAAGGACCAATCATCATGTTGGCAGCGGTGATTAGAAGACGCCTGGTTTCGTACGGTGTTCGTATATAATATGAGATCTTCTGCAAGTTAATTCAGATATTTTCAGTATCGCTCCCTGTCATTGTTTCTCTCTGACAGTAAAAGTACAGCTGGGTATCGTTTGAAATTGTTCAGTACCAGTGCCGATGTGATTCTTGAGTTTCAGTGCTGTTAGCAAACTTGTTCAGTACTTTACTGAAAGTTTTTCATTTAACGAAGAGGCCAAAGCTCTCAAGTGTTAAATGTCGTCTAAATACAATCAGCTGTACAACAACTTCGTCTCAATTAAACAACTCTGTGATTTAAATCAGGAAGTACGTGATCAAAGAAGACGTAAACATGAATCGGACATTTTATAAGTAACAGCATTAGAGGTGTGTGTGTGTGTGTGTTGTGTGCACTGTAAACATGTCAGTGCACACACAGTGTGTGGCAGTCATTCTCAGTGACTGTCAACAGTTGTGTGTGTGTGTGTGTGTGTGTGTGTGTGTGTGTGTGAGAGAACATGCCTGTTTTTGTAATAAAAAAAACAAAACTGAATGAGTTTCTTTTCCCACAAGAAAATGATCTTCTAGGAAAAAGTCTTAAACCAACAGTAGAAAACCTTGACTGTAAAAAAAAGGTTTAGTTTTTAACTTGACTTGAGTTTGCATTTTTACACACACTCCTCCATATGCAGGATTCCAGTTTTAAATCTATGCATTGTCCAATAAAGATGGAATGTGTTTGGATGGACAAGGCGTGTTTTTCAGTCTTTGCGTGTGGAAGCGGGACGGCGGCGGCGAGGGGAGGAGGAGAGCGGCGGGCGCATGAAGGGACGCGATTGTTTCCCCACAGCCTAGAAAACGCCTCAAATCCAGTTAGAGGGCAAATAATTTCATGTTAGCTGAGGAATCTGCTGGTGGACTTTTAACCCTGTGGTCGAGAGACAGGAACTAGAGAGGAGGACTGAAAGCTTTAAAATGATCATCTAGTGGCTCCAAATTGGTTTCAAACTTCAGGGATAAACCTCTTGAGATGAATCATCTCATTTTCGTTTTTGTATTTGTACTATTTCCTTCCTACAACATAATAAAATCTGATCCAATCGCCAAATAGTGCTGAATGTGTCTTGTTGTGTAGACCTGTTTTTATTAAAGAATAACCAAGTTCCACTAACTCTATGATAAACATATTGCATTTCTTATAGCTGCTTCACAATAAAAGCCTCATCCTGGTTTAGTGAGAAGCTTTTATTGTGATGCAGCAGCAGGAAGTGTATAAAAGTTAAATTAAAATATGTTAATACAGCTCTGATACGGCTGAAAGTGATCAGAAAACAGACTGTAAGAACTGGGAACAATCGTAGTTCTAGAACGCCGTTTTGAGGGACTTTTTTAGTTCGGAGTAGCTACTCTCCCAGCACAAGAGGAACCTTGAGTGACGTAAGTGTACGGTGATTGGTCGAACACGTGAGCCAATGCAGCAACGGCAGCCGCCATCTTTAAAAACCTGTGTAACAGCTTGTAATGGCAGCCTTAAAAAATGCAGCGACAGTGAATTCCAGGCTTTATTGAGCGTATATGCGACGCCATTTTGACTCGTCAAAGCGAAATATAAAAATCTTGTGAGTGACGTTGCTATAACAACCGCTGGCCGGCTTACGTCACTTCAGCGTGATCTCTTTGTGTGTGTTTTGCTTGTCTTTGTTGTTGTGACGTGATGAATTGCACAAATGGGAATAACGGCACAAAATCTTTGGACTGTCGGACGCATTCTTCATACCAGGAAATCACATGGTTTCCAAGAGCAAGCCAGGTGTAATATAGGAAATAAGTGGACATTAAACTGTGAGGGACGTCGCACATAACGGCTGCTTGAGTCCTGTTGAAGGACTCTACCAACACAACGCAGATAGTTAAACTGCACTTCAGTCCGGTGGAGAAGACATGCAGAGATATCGATACGCAAACGCATGATTAAGGGCGTGTTTACATCTATTTATGGCCAATTATCAGAGTGGAAATCAGGATCATCCACCTGTGCAAAGTTAAAAAGGTTTATAAGGTGAGGTTTATAAAACAGAACTCTGTGTAAACACTATTTCTGTCTTTGTGCATACAGAAATTAGTTTTAGTTGTGAATCTACAGAATTGTATGCTTCTTGTCCCTGGTTTCTGAAACTACATGCTGAAACCCACAAATGTACTACCAGAAAGCACTGAAAGAGAAAAGGCTGAGGGAGGACAGATTCCGGTCACATTCCAGCTCTGGAGCCGCAATGTTCGGGAATTTCAGATATGTCCGAATGTATTTACGAAGAGCACACAGACTGTGTTGTTGTATAATGGGGGGGCTTCAGCTGCATCCATTTCACACAAAACCCCCTTCAGTCCTGCAGCATATAGACACGTCCCATCTCTGTTTGCTGCTGGTGTCTTGAGCCAAACTAGTGCGGCGGTTTAACATTTCGACAGTTTCTTATTAAAGACCTGGGCTGAGCAGAATATTAAAAAACACACACTATACTTAGTAGTTTTGCCCGAACAGATGCAAAGAGGAAAATCAGCGCCAAACCGAATTATTGCATTGATTTAATTTAAATCCAGCAGCAGTGAGCGAGCGTTACGCGCCGGCTGCTGTGGTTAATCTGATTTAAAAATGTACACGGAGGTTTTAGTGAAATTTTAAAGAAAATTGATGTCAGATAGAGACATGCTATTGATTTAATTAAGTTGTAATGGAGTTAGTCTATTTACTAGTAAACAAACGAACACAAAAACAGAAAAATGCAGTTTTCTCTTTGGCTGGCTGCTCGCTGTGTGTTACCCTCTCTGGTTGTATTACACGAGGTGTGTGTGTGTGTGTGTGTGTGTGTGTGGCTCCAGGCTGGACACACACTCCCTGATCTCTAGAACTAATGAACCGTCCAAATTGCCGGCCATATTCTCGAGATTTCAGCGTCCTTAAAAAACCCTCTTTTTAGTTTTATCGTCCCAAACATTCTCTGCGTTTCAGTGTCCCAAATAAAAAAGCCACACACAGATCCTGTTTCGTTTCATTAGGCAGTGGACCAACTTATGGAAAAGCAATGCCAGAAAACAATATTCGGGTGTTTGTGAGTAATAAAAAGTCTCACTGAGCGTAGAGATGTAATTGTACGTTCTTACATCGTCTCTTTACTATCTTTCCATTACGAGGAAGAGATTTTTATTTAGCTCTTAAACACTAATATTCTCAGTGTTACAACACTATTTCTGCAGGTCAGTACTCCAGCTAAAGGACCACTTCATAGATTATAAACCTTCTGGCAATGTCTGTCAGTCATTATCATATCCTTATACACCATAACCCTCATTAACAATATCTGGATCTGATAAGGCTCTGCTCATCCCTAATAATCCACACAGATGGCATTAGAGGCAGCCAAACATAGCATTAAATGTAAGCAATGATGCAGTGGTTTACAAAAGACGTCTGACACCTGGGTTAAAACTTGGCTAAATTCGGTTGCAATGACAATGTTTTTAGACATGACTGAAATGTTTAAAGCCACTCTGAAATATGGTCATTAACATGCTGTTGAAACCAGACGCAGGATTCAGGATGTGGACCTCCCTAACGGCCGGGTTATGCTTGATCAGAACCTTTTCGTGTTGTCCGACCAAACTTGTTTATACCGGATCCGAACAGCCAAACTCGAAAGCGGGGTAAAGAGTCAGCTGTCATAGAGAGGGGCGGAGACACAGTAATTGTTTAAATACGGGGATAACGGCGCAGACTGTCAGACTGTCTCTCCTGGAAGACGTTCATAGTTTTGCACTTGGCTGTTCACACGAAAATACAACGTACACAAATAGTTGTGTAAAGAAAGAGAGAGCTTGAGAGAGAAGTTCAAACCCCTGCTCTTTTCTCTCTTCCAGACAGCTGACCAATCACTGCGTGAAGTCGGTGTGAATGTCAGATTGTTGGTTTCGGGAGACGTGTGGGGGGAGGGGGTTCACGTTATTCGCACTTCTGACGGAGTATTCTGGCAGCTTCCGACTTCTGTGTGATATGTAAATGTAGCACTTCCTTCAATCAAAAAAACATTAAAGTTCAGGCAGCGATAATGTTTCTCACCACAACGTAATGGGAAAACAAATTAGTATAATATACATTTCTAGGACACATGGTTGTTCTGAGGGAGGAGACCATCCCGGGTGTACCGCAGTTCGCCCTGCACTCTAAGGCTCCATCCACACAAATACGTTTTTGTTTTAAAACGCATAACTTTTGCTACGTTTACGTCTAGCGTCCACACTACTCCGGCGTCTTATAACCCCTAAAACTGAGACCTTTAAAACGCTGCTGACCCCGTTTTAGTTTGAAAACTCTGGATTGTGTTTTAGTGAAGACGGGCGGAAACGGAGACGTTTTAAAACGATGACGCAGACACCCACGTTCACTTCCTGATTGGCTCTTATCAGCCACGACGTGTCCTTCCCTGATTCGTCACGCACGTATCACGTGACCCATTTCCAGACGAAAACAAACATCATCAGACTCGACTACCAGCGGTTAATTCAACATTAATAACGAATTACAACACTTCCTTTCAGTAACAGTTCCACCAGAGGCCTGTACTACGAAGCAGGATTTGCGGTTAGCGAGATAACTTCAGGGTCAACTCTGGGTTTTCAGTACTACGACGGTGGTTCACTTCTTACCGGGGTAAATCGCCATGGTAACTAATGCTGCACGGCAAACCTGCTCCGGAGCAGGTTATGTTCGAGATAACAGATCAACAGTACTAAAGCCCCGCCTACTGACCAATCAGGTCTCTTGGAAAATGACATCACCAATAGAAAAGAAGTGCAGCTCGGTACGTGGATCGTGAAGATCATGAGAGGAACTCTGTTTATATGAGAGATAGTTTCTCGTTGGAGGGACCGACGTATCTGTGTCGTCCTACAACAGAGACTGACTGAAGCACTAAAGCTTTGTACTTATGAATGTAAGCCTATTTACCGCTAAATTATGTTTTTATATTTATTTGCTCCCAAGTCCTGAAAGAATCAGGCTAAAATTGTCGAACACATCTAAGCAACACATTAACTTAATGTAATACTGCTGACGGGGCAGTGATGTTATCAGCCTGTTAATTTACGCTTCACACAGTCGGGTTTTTTACCAGCTGTCCTTCCTGCGTTCAGCAGCTGCAGCTGTGTTGCTTTTAACCTGGATGATGTTTAAATTCTTCGTATTTCTCTAATATTACAGTTTGCTCTTCGTTGGTAAAGTATGCCGCTCTGCTGCCAGCACACCTGTCATGTTTGTGATTGGTCACATGCTGCAAACCCCGCCCCTTTCATGTGAACGCGCTCATGGCCTGATTGGGAAACCCTGGGTTGATTTATCGAGCTGATAACCAGCGTCGTGTGACCGCTTAGCGGGATCGCGGTTGTTAGGCTCAGTGAAGCCAGATAACGAAAAGAGATCCTGGGTCTGTTGAACTGGCTTCGTAGTGCAGGCCTCTGGTCGTCGGTCCAAGCAGAGAAATCTCTGCTCTCTAGACGTTAAAAAAAATCACTCTTCAGTGTAACTGTTTGTCTAGACATCTTTTGACCTGCAAATCCCCTGATCAATCCTTACTGGGACAGCTGCTGGTGCCTCGGTCCAGTCAGACACATATTGAACATATCTGCGAGTGTTTAGGTGATGATGTGACTCACTTCTTCTCCCAAATCCTGAGCCTCATGAACAACTATTAAAACTTGTATACACTGATTACATGCTTATCTCCTCAATTTGATTTATAATTAAATTTTGCAAGTTAGCATGCCAACTTTCTGACAGACGTTTTTAATTGCGTGTCTGTGGCGTCATAAATAAAATAATAAATGTCTCGTCTTAGTTTCAGTTATGTGCTTTAAGTCTACTGCCAAGTAGGAGCACAGTAGACACTCCTTTATCTTAGAATATGGACAGAAAACCCTGTTTCAGCTTCTCAGCAAGCATGATGAGAAGTTCCATTAGGAAGTGTAACATAATGTAAGAGGACATCACGCTGACCTGCACTAACATTAGCGAGGTTCAGCTCCCTAATAATACTAACACTGATCACTTTCCCGGGATCTTTAATGCAGATAAAAGCATCCACCAACTGGCTACTAATAGTCCTCAGCCTATAAACATACCAATTAACGGGGCATTACCTGCACCCATCTGTGGGACGGCACAGGTGTGTGTGTGTGTGTGTGTGTGTGTGTGTGTCGGAGCTCTGTCTCAGCAGTGTAGTGCAGGATAAAGTCGGGATGTTCCCCCGGCTAATGGCTTTGGATTGGAGCCCGCAGTGACAGGACTGACTGACCGACGAACCGGCTGCTGTGTGATGGAGTCTGGTTCACTGCCAAGTCAACACACACACACCCTCAGCTGTGTGTGTGTGTGGCAGGAAGCTGATGTTTTTTGGAAATTAAAAGTGACGTGCTGCATCCGGAGCATAAAAACGGGAAGATGTTGGGGTGTTTTTGGTACTTAATTATTTAAAATGATGCGCTGAAGCGATCAATACGAGAGCAGGCTGACCGGAATATTTAACAAGCTGATGCTGAAAGCTAAAAGTGCTCTATGTAGCTGTTTAAAACCCTTCATTTTAACCTCATATTTCCCCTTACAATTTAAAAAAACACTAAATCATGTTATACATTGCATATATTCTTTATCTGCACTGAAGCTATATGATGCGTTCACCGGGTTTTTACAGCTGCAACATCAAATGGAAATATTGCAGATATCGTGTGCATAATTCTATATACACATTTCCCCAAAATTCAGCCTGACATAATTTGGTATCTTTGCAAAACTTCAGGGTTTCCACCGAGTGAGAGAAAGTGATTTTGAGACACACAGAGAGAGAGAGAGAGAGAGAGAGAGACAGCCTGGCCTCCCCGGAGAGTTTGAACAAAGAGATTAAAAAACACAAAGACAGACTGTGAAAATTAAAAAGCCAAGACAGAAAGATAAATGAGGACGTGCTGGGATCTCACCACTCAGGACACATCCAGAGGTGGTAGAGGACACACATTTCTCTCTGTCTGTCTCTGACTGCTGCAAGGAGATACGCAGTAGATTTGCAAAGTGGGGGTTCTGAATTTCATTCATTCATTCGTTAATTTTCTCATAGTCAATGTCAGGTGACTGACAGTTGGAGCTCTTCGAGGACTGGACGGACGTGAAACTCTCCTCGCTGAACCATCAGAACATAAGATGAAAAACTGTATATCTGGGACATAAAAGAAGGAGTCATGAAGGAGTCAGAAGTCACGTGACTCTCAGGTGAAAGCTAAAAAATCATGCTCTTTAAAAGCTTAAATCAATTCACTTTAGGTTTCTGGGTCAGTTTTTGGAATAAAGTCAGTGAAACTTCCTGTTTTGTGATGACTGTGCAGTCTGAGTCTGCTACAGCTTTGAGGCTCAGGGGTATTGTAATATCCACCGTAGCAACATGATTTCTTAGAAACGAAGTTGAGAAATGTAAAAAACGACGGCCATGACATAAAAATCCTCAACTGATGCTTCGAATCATTGACGTTTAGAGGGCAGCCCTAGCTGAAACTGTGCTTTAGTGGTTCATGTTCCCAAATTTTAAATAAACCAGTTGACAAACTGTTCTGGGGAAATTGACCCTTTTTCGTAGTTGGTAGCCTTAAATTAAAAAATCTCAATATTTTGTCACACTGATGTAAGAATACTGTAAATCCATAATCTCTATATCTGCATATGAAGGCAGAATCTGGAGGCAAGGGACAAGATTTTGGTATCGGAAGCGTTCTGGTTTCCATTTGTAGTCCAAGTAGTGTTGACCAATCACGTTTGAGCAATAGAGGCGGAACGCATTGGCTGAAATGAAATCTCACAACCCATCAGCTATCATCTGATGACGATTCAGCTTTGTATCAGGAACCCTAGAGATCAGCTTTTTATTAATTTATCTGCATTCAAATCGTCATCAGAGGATAGCCAATTGGTTCTGAGATTACTAATCGGACTGTAAACAATGACCAGCGCTCGGAAGAGGAAGTCTTGGCCCAGATATCCGTTATTCGGATATCCGCTGGCTACACCAGAAGCCCTGAAACATTGTCCGTTGCCCGTTCTGAGATTGGTAAATCCATTACTGCCGTGAAGCAGTCCAGTTATTTAGCAACATTTGCCATGTTGGCCTAAGACGACCGGAGATATTGGAAGAATGGCTCCGTTGGTATTACAGTTGACACGTTGTCTATCGTCTCACATGCAGTTCATATTGTCGGACTGCCCTCCCATGTGTGAGGCATGTTTGAACAGCAGTCTGTCTCACCTAATGGAGACCAAATCTGGATTCATCTGAACAGCCTGCTGGACAGTGGAGGGGTGGGGTTGGTTTGAGGGGTTGACAGTAGAAGAAGACAGGAGGATGTTAACATTACAGAGAGAGACAGCGAGAGTGTCTTCATTCAGCTCCCTGAGGTGAAAGGTCAAACCTGCTTTAGAGCCTCAGTAGATTAGGACTGACCCGATTCGCTGCTCCAATCACTCAGTCTGAAGGAAATCTTCAGTCGGGCCGAAGTATCAGAGCTCAGCCGCCGCCGTCATCCCTGTGGAGATGAGAGCAGACAGATACTCGTCCACCTCAGCAGGTCTCTAATGTCCACTACTCAGGTGATGTAATCTCCTAACAACCAATCACTAATCACCACTGTTCATCCGGGGAATCCCTTCTCTTTAGTTATCAGCCAAGTTTCTTATAGTTTGTAAAATTCCGGGTGCATTTAGATGGATAGTAGCTTGAATAAAAGGCGAGTTACAGAGTCTGCATATGTTTTTGATCTTTTAAACTGTTTTTTTAGTTTCAGTTTTGGAGATACTGTATGTAAATGCTGTGTTTGTGTAGCTTTCATCCTCAGGCAGCACATCACCTGGAAGTTACGAAGCAGCAAATATGCAAAATAGTTTCAGTGTTGTAAATGTGTAAAAACTGACAACATACATTTTGATTTTCTAATAATTAAACAATCACTTTCAGTTGAAAAGAGTTGGTAACACTGGTCGAGCTCAGCTCAAAATGTTTTATAATGGAGAGTAGAACTAAAGATATTTCCTGTACCTCATCAGACTTTGAGAAGATTACTGAACGGATCAACAGATCGTATCACACATCTTCTTTACACGTTACTAACAAACTATCCTGCAGTGTTCTTCCATGACGGACATGTAGCCAGAGGCGCAGAGTTTATTTTTGATAAACCGATTGCTGTTTCTAACATGTTTGTGTCTGAACACCAGCATGTTTCTTCTCTTTGTTTTAGTCGTTGGATAAAAACATACAGTTTATAACCACGATCACGCGTCGTAGAGCTGAGCCACTCGACCGTCCCCAGCGTCCACTCAGTACACCAGTCAGACCGCAATGAGCTCACTCAACCTCCAGTCCCCTGGGGCATTGTGGGTAAACTCACAACATTATGCTCTCTATTGACGAGTGGAGTGCACTCCAGGGACCATGGACACCAGGCAATTACACACACACACACACACACACACACACACACACACACACACACACACACACACACACGGCTGGTCACATGAAAACATGCTCACACAAGGGACTGTGTATCTTGAGACAGACAGTTTATCATTCAGCTTGAAAACATGCAGTCTGGGTTACAAATGTTACATCATGCTGTTGGATCTTTAAAACAGCGATGGCCGATATTTTTATTTTACCAATGTATGAAATGACAATGTGAAAGGTGTCTCAGCTGAACCTGCAGCTCTGCTCGGCTTTAAGGAGCTTTGTAGGAGTTTCATCTCCTTGTTTATCTGTTCCGTTTCCCTCTCAGAGCGTCGCTTTCAGAGAAGAAGCTGTAAAAAGCCGACAGTCCACCACCTGCTCAGCAGCAATCAGCAGACAGACACAGTCAGAGACGAGCTGGAGATCATAGTGGAGCGTTTAGCAGCTAAAGAGCCAGATATTTACCTCAAACACAGAGCTGACAGAGAGGGAACACTGGACTTAGGTTCATCAGGTGACACAAACACGACTCCACATGAAGTCATTTCAGTTTGCTGCTTTCGTATTCAGGTCACTGACGCTGCAGTGATGCTGGAAAAACACATTTATTGTTGAATGTACAGATGGACTGACCAACTGACCGATGTTGCCATGCTGCCTGTGATGCACTCAAGTTTTTTGAACAGATGTTAACCGTGACCTAACCAAAACCCTAAAACCAAATCCTAGCCATCAGACAGCTCCTTGAAGACTTGCAGATCACCCAAAATGTCCTTACCTCGTCAAAATATCCTCATTTGACCGACATATACTCACTTCACCGTGTCCTCACTTTGCCAGAATATACACACTTTACCAAATTGCCCTTACTACACTAAAATGTCCTAATTTCAAACGCCCTCACTTTGTCAAAATGTTCTTACTTGCTAAAATATGTTCAGTTCACCTTACTGAACTAAAAATGTCCTTGTTT
>VMKM01004165.1:0-21332 GCA_008360985.2 Macquaria ambigua | reverse complement strand
AACAGGGCCCTCTATACAACGGGGCCCTCTATATAAGGGGGCTCTGTATAACGGGGCCCTCTATATAACGGGGCCCACTATATAACAGGGCCCTCTATATAAGGGGGCTCTGTATAACGGGGCCCTCTATATAACGGGGCCCACTATATAACGGGGCCCTCTATATAAGGGGGCTCTGTATAACAGGGCCCTCTATACAACGGGGCCCTCTATATAAGGGGGCTCTGTATAACGGGGCCCTCTATATAACGGGGCCCACTATATAACAGGGCCCTCTATATAAGGGGGCTCTGTATAACGGGGCCCTCTATATAACGGGGCCCACTATATAACGGGGCCCTCTATATAAGGGGGCTCTGTATAACAGGGCCCTCTATACAACGGGGCCCTCTATATAAGGGGGCTCTGTATAACGGGGCCCTCTATATAACGGGGCCCACTATATAACAGGGCCCTCTATATAAGGGGGCTCTGTATAACGGGGCCCTCTATATAACGGGGCCCACTATATAACGGGGCCCTCTATATAAGGGGGCTCTGTATAACAGGGCCCTCTATACAACGGGGCCCTCTATATAAGGGGGCTCTGTATAACGGGGCCCTCTATATAACGGGGCCCACTATATAACAGGGCCCTCTATATAAGGGGGCTCTGTATAACGGGGCCCTCTATATAACGGGGCCCACTATATAACGGGGCCCTCTATATAAGGGGGCTCTGTATAACAGGGCCCTCTATACAACGGGGCCCTCTATATAAGGGGGCTCTGTATAACGGGGCCCTCTATATAACGGGGCCCACTATATAACTGGGCCCTCTATATATATATGTGTGTGTAAAGGATTCACAGAGGACCATGTTTACAGAGGTCAGAGGTCAGCGTGCTGATGGCCTGAGTCTCTCAAAAGAAAAGAACAGGTAAGAGGTCAGAAAAGAGATGAGATCAGCTGTGTTTGATAATTTCTTATTATTCTCTGGTCAGTGAATTCAGCTGCATCCGAGTTATTATGGCGTATCACACTTTTTAGCTGATGGTATCCACGAACACTGATAAAACGTGTCAGTCCAGTGAGATGTTTGCTAATTACAAATTATGACCATGATAATTAACTATAATCTTTTTTCTACCATAATTTGATTTGTGTAAATTAATATTTTCAATGTATTTGTCATTCATTTTCTCTGTATTTTAGTTGAAAATGTATTTTATTTGATCATAATTGTAATGTATTCATTCTGTATGGATGAGTCCGTACCGACTCTGTTGTTTTACTTGGTTTATTAATGTTCTATAAAGCTTTGTGTGAAAAACATTCTTTGTTTAATGTTTTTACATTTTTCAGAGCGCGTCCTGAACATCTCAGTCTGACAGATGAGAGTTGACATCTCGCGGGACTACACCGCCCCTGCGCTGTGTTGACCTCATCGTGGTGCAGATCTCGCGGTGTTTGTTCACTGACGGCGGTTGGAAATGGAGTCGGAGGGGGCGGGGTGCAGCAGGAGGGAGCAGAGATGTTTGGAGGCTTTTTTTTAATATAAAATTATTTATTTAAATAAAAATGGCCGCCGTGGAGAGCGGAGAGGAGAGACTGTAAGTGGGGTTTTTACATTTTATCCTCCGTTAAAGCGCCGCCGCTGCCGCCGCCTCCGACCGCCGCCGAGCATTTTCTGTCGTGTGTTTTATTGAAGTAAAAGTGCGTTGATTTTTACCCCGGCCTGTCTCGGCAGAGCGGGGTTAGCGGGAATACGTCACCAACTTACTGCTAAGTCTGTACTTTAGCTGCTGCTGTAGCCGGAGCGGAGGGACGGACGTCAGCTTTAGCTTAGCCCGCTCTCTGTGCGCTGCCGGGCCGCTCTGACTTCCACACAACTCCCCGGGAAGTCAGGCCGGGGGTCGGCGGCGGTGTGTCCGTCACAAACATCACAACCCCGGTCACCGGTGGTGTGTCCACCCGCCTCCGTCAGACAGGCAGGTAGCTAACAGGCTGCTAGCTCGTTAGCAAACACTGAAAGTGTGTTTTCATGTGAGGAGGAAAAAACAGTGAGAAGTCGGGCTCTCTGAGTGTTTAGACTGCTGTTCAGTAACCCGGGTTAACCCCCCCCCCCCACTTCACACACGCACATACATCCCGTTATATGGCCCGCACCCCCCCGCCCCCTGTCAGCTAGCTTAACCAGACTATTACCCTAATTAGCTTCATCAGTGCCGCTGAGCCAGGTAGCTGTGTGTATATATATGTGTGTGTGTGTGTGTGTCTGTCAGGGCTTCAGGCTGGAGTCGAACCTGCGACTCTGTGTGTACAGGACTCTGTGCGCGTGTGTGTGTGGGGAGGGGGGCAGTTTCCTCGGCAGCTCACTTCCTGTTCCGGTTTCTGCTGCTTCACCTCCACCTGCAGCTTCATCACACACACACACAGGTTCCCAACCTGAGGGTCGAGACCCCAAGGTAGTCGCATGATGAATCGGAGGGTCCCGCAGTGATAAACAGGAGCCAGAAAAGTCATGTTTTATTTCAGACTTTGCTCTCATGTTTGTCTCGTTTAGTTTGACGTCTTCAGGCCTGTAGAAATAAAATCAACCAGGAGGAAGATGCAGCCACTAACGAGAAGTTGCTTTGTTTTAAGGCTGCAACTAACAATTATTTTCATTATTGATTATTATTAACTTATGGATGTCAAAGTAGTGAAAAATGGCCGCTGAGGTGACAACCAACCATTCAAAACGATTCAGTTCACTCGGATATAAGAAAAGTTGTGAATTCTCATATTTGAGAAGCTGGAACCATCAAAATTTTGGCATTTTTGCTTGAAAAATGACAATGATTAATTTTCTAAATATCTAAATGATTAATTTTCTTCTGATTGTTGCAGCTGTAGTTATTGATTTGGAATCTGTGCTGCCTCATGAAATAGATCCAGATCAGATCCACACAGAGATGTTTCCACAGGTCACATCTGATCAGGAACTTGTATCTGCAGATGCGTTCAGGTCTCTGAGTCCCGGAGCTGCTGGGTGACAGACTGATCTGGACTGGTATCACTGCTGGACCAGCTGGTTTTCATCATAGTGAACTGAGAAATGATGTGTCGGTTCTTCACAGTGTTTTTAAGGGGAAGAAGCTGTTCAGTTGTTGGTTGTTACTGAGTAAAGATGGCGGTCAGCATCACGTCCTGCTGTTCTGAGTTTCCACAGTCCTCAAAGACTCAAACACACTCTGCTGCAACCTGCAAACGATTTCTAATGATTCAGGTGAATCTGTCGTGACACGTCTACCTGCTCTGTTTGTTTCCAAAAATATAAAAAATATAAATCATTGTGCATTAAAATGGGGAAAAAAAGCCAAGTAACATAAAAATAGGTAAAAATATTAAATACTTAGTTTCACATCGTACAAATCAAGCAGATGTGTAGATGTATAGATAGATAGATAGATCTTCGTTATCTGTATATATCTGTTATATCTGTTTCCTCTCACATTTAGATTTGAATCAGGTGAAATAAGCCTCACAGACGGTTCAAATGTTTCTTTACTCACAATCAGATCAGATTCATGACTTTAGCTTGAAAACAGAAGAACTGCTTCACTTTGTGTTTTTCAGATATTTGTACCATCAAGATGAACACGTTTCTTTATAAACAGTCTTTCTCCACATACAGGAAAATAAGGCTGCAACTAACTGTTATTTTCATTATGGATTTATTTATTGATTATTTTTATTTTGTCCAACCAACAGTAAAATATCATAAATAAATAAATATATATTGTTGCTGATTGATTTATTAATAAATTATTTGACTATTTGAACAGCTGATTATATGAATTTAAACATTTTTCCATTAATCAAAAACTTCTTTTAATCTATTGATTATAATTGATAGGATAATGCTCTGGGAAATTGTGAGGGGCATTTTTCATTCTATACACTGAACGATGAATTGATTAATTGGAAAAATAATCAGATTAATCAATACTGAAAAAAAGCAGAATTCAGACGAAATAAGACAGATGAACAAGCTGTGTTCTACAAAGCAAAGCTCATAAATATCATCAAAAACAATAATAAAGCATAACAAAATATGAAATAAAACTTCAGAAAAAATAACTTGATTATTTACGATCATTCAAGAATGTTTGTTTGTGACTGAAATGTAAAAGCATAAAGAAGTGGGACACTAACAGAGGATCTGTTTAGCAGACGTCAGCTGTTTCTGTTGTAAACATCACTTCCTGTTTACAACCACCTGGAACAGACCTCCTGTTTCTGCGGCTTCACGTGACGACTGAAGTGTGAAGTTACAGCAGAATCAGTAGGAACAGCTGTACTCTGATCTGACTTACAGCCAAACTTCCAGAGACTTGAAACCTGCTGCAGAGACAAAATCCATCACAGCCGATGATCAATTGTCCATGATTTGTGAACTCTATAGTTCACCATGTGGTTCAGAGCAGAGACTGGTTTGAAAACTTCCTGTTGGTGCGTTCAGGGACACTGTCAGTGGCTGTAACTCAACACTTCCTGCAGTTCACAATAAAAGCCTCAGTCTACTTCAGACAAACTAATTCGTACGCCGTGTGGCTCTCAAGTCCACACAGGAAGGCGGGATGACGGCTTGCCAGGCCTTTCACACCAAAGGCATAAAGCAAGACCTTTATTTCTAATGTAGAGAGTGGCTGTGCAGCACTGACCACCACAATGCACGTCCAACGGGATTTTGACATAGACAGGAGGAAAGTGTGACAGCAACAATTTTGGAAAAGATGGAGGAAAATTTAATTTTGTGCATCTCTGAGTCCCTGGAGTTCTGTAACTCCACTTTCTGATCCTGCCAGAACTTGAGTTGTCACTCCTCCACACACCTGACCTCCGGGGGTTTTTTGATGCACAAATACATTCTTTCCCTTACAAAGTACGTTCCTATTGGTTTTACAAACCTATATCGCAGAGAGGTATCCGTAGAACCTGTATCTCAGCGCTTGTGACCCGTCGTTCTTCATTTCATCTGTGGAGAGAAAAGAGGACAAAAAAAATGAGAAAAGTTTGCCCGGTGATAACGCAAAACAACACCCCCAGGGCACAGTTGGGCGGGCGGCCGCGCCGACTCTGTGTCCGAGGGCTACCCCCATATCCGCACACCTACCTACCTACCCACCCAGCAGTTGGGGGATCTTGGCCTTGGCCAGGTCCCGGCACTTCTTCAGGCTGTCGCGACACACAACCCTGACCATTTTGTCTGCCTTCACTCGCATTTGGTGCAGCACCACCTTTTTTGTGAGGTTGGCCAGGGCCGATTTGACAGCCCTGACGGCACCGGTCAGCTGGGCCTGGGACAGGCGGCACAGGGGAGGAGGGGTCTCCTTCACATACTGGAGGTGTGGTTGTCAGCTTGTCGGATTCAGAGAGTTATAAAAATTGTTGAGCGCAACCCCCCAATTCTGCCATCTGAAAGAACGAGTGACAAAACACTGTGCTGCTGACCATGTGATGTCATCAGTGATGTAACAGGCATGATCTCATCTCTTTTCCACAGGGAGGAGGGTGAGGAGGGACCTGTCGACCCTCAGCCCCCCGCCAGAGAGAGAGACAGGTCCCACAGTAAGACCAAGAAGGCCCGCCGGGAGCGTCGCCATGCCGACCGGGGGGCGGAGACTACAGCTTCAGCCACGCCCCCAACAGCCATGATGGAGCCACAGACACAGGTAAAGACAGGTGTTGCTAACAACAGGAGTCAGACATCAGTCAGAACAGGTGGAGTCGTGGAGGGACCGCGTTTTATCACCTATAAACAATATGACGTAATCCAATGTATTATAAACGTGTTCGGGATGAGAAGCTGGTTTCATGTCACTTCATTCCTGCAGGGGTCGGAGCCGGTTGCGGGCCCCTCAGAGGAGCCAGGGTCAGAGTCGGCGGCTGGCAGTGAGTCTGCAGGTTCTCCCAGGCAGCGCCGCTCCATCATCCGGGACCGGGGGCCGCTGTACGATGACCCGTCACTGCCTGAAGGCTGGACCCGCAAACTCAAACAGAGGAAGTCTGGACGCTCAGCGGGGAAGTTTGATGTCTACCTGATCAAGTAAGCCACACCCACCGCTGATGCTGTGTCAGTCCTCCATGATGAGATGGAGTGATAGCACTGTGTTAGCGATGATTGTTGTTTTTATCTTATTGTTCAGCTCGGAGGGAAAGGCGTTTCGTTCCAAGGTGGAACTTATCGCCTACTTCCAGAAGGTCGGCGACACAACCACTGACCCCAATGATTTTGATTTCACTGTCACCGGTCGTGGAAGCCCCTCCCGCCGTGAGAGGCGTCCCCCCAAGAAACCGAAGGTGGTGAAACCATCGGGACGAGGCCGTGGGCGGCCCAAAGGTACTCAGACATAATCAAATTTAAGAGAAATTGTTGAATTGAACTCAACAGGTCGAGTTTGTGTTTCTTTTTGTCTTCGGTTTTTTGTTGTACGTGTTTATTTTTCTTTGTGTTTGTGTAGGCAGTGGGAAGATGCGACAGGCTACAGAGGGCGTGGCCATGAAGCGCGTGGTTGAGAAAACTCCGGGCAAACTGCTGGTCAAGATGCCCTTCGGCAAGGCAGAGTCCTCCACTGGCACCACCTCCACTGCCTCAAAGGTATGATCAGTCTGTCATTCAGTCAGTCATCCATAAACTTTTGATATATATAGTCTAAGGATCACAGCAATAACCTGAGCAGCCCAAATATACTTTTCCCTCGCAACTTCCTCCAATTCTTCCACCCAGGAATGCTGGAAGAACTACATTTTCAAGAAGCAAAACGAAACTAAGCATGAAAGGGTGTGGACTCAAATTGACCTTTTACCAATTTTTTTCACATACACATAAATACTTACTAATGTCAAAAGATGTTCTAATAACACTTAAATAATCACATCTTAAAGCGACCATCTTGTTCGTGAATCACCACCTGAGATTGGCTGAGGGAGACCGTAGCCCCCACCTAGAGCTAGGCCTGGGAGAGGAGCCTACTGTCAAGCTTGGTGACCTAGTGCTCAACCAGTGCTGCCATGTGGGCTCACTACCTACAAGGATATGTGTAAGGGTTCTGTGCATTTTAAGCAGGGCAGCAGGCAAAGGCAGGGGCCTCTGCTGGGGGACTTTAATGCTCACGTGGGTAATGATAAAAAATGAAAAACTGGAGGAGGCTGTCCGATTTGAACCTGAGGAGTGTTTTATCATGGACTGTTTATAATGAACACTAAATGAACAGTTTGAGCATAAGGTAGTTCATAAGTGTACCTGGTACCAGAATCCTTTAAGCCAAAGCTTGATGATCAACTTTAGCCTATGTTTTGCACATTTAGTTGCAGAGAGGAGCAGAGTTGCCAACTGATAACTGCCTGGTAGTTCGTTAAATCAGGTGGCAGAAGAAATGCAAACTTGTTGTAAGGGTGAGCTGGGAATGTGTGGATGAGGAGCCTGTCTGCAAGGTCTTAAACTTCCACCTTTAGAAGGACTTTCGTTGAACCCCATGGAAAGGTGTGGATGTGGGATCTGTGTGGGCCATGTTCAAAACCTTCAGGGTTGTGACTTGAAGGTCAGTGGTGCCTGTTGTGATGACTACCCAAGACCCCCTAGTGCACACTACAGCAGAAGTTTAAGTTTATGAAAGGAACATTTTTAGAAACTCCTGATTCTACCTGCAGTTTATTATTGCGAGGATATTGGGGGGTTACAGAAGTTTGGCCAGTCCAGTTGACATGTGCTTTGTAGACTTGGAGACGACCCAGGACCTTGTCCCAAAGAGTGTTTTGTATTGGGTGTTGTGGACTTTGCCAAGGCAGTGGGATTATGTTTATGATTTATGTTTGTGATTTTGAAGGGTCTGCTAAGCACTGCCTTGCGAACTCAGGCAGATGACATGTGTAAGGCTATGTCATACCCTTGCAGCTATGCTGATGCAGAAAGTATAGTTGGTGCTTTAGGTCCTTCCATAGTGCAATGTATTATTTTTAAAGTTTTTAAAATGTGTTAACAATGCTAATGCTACTTGTTGATGTGGTAATTCCCTGCAGGTGGTGCCTTCTGCCCTGGTGCCCAAGTCCCGTCCCGGCAGAAAGAGGAAATCAGAACAGGAACTTCCGGCTCCACCACAGACTGCCCCCAAAAAACGGGGCAGGAAACCAACCTTGGCCTCAGCAGCAGCATCGGTTGCCACAGCATCCACATCCTTGGCATCAACCTCTGGAAGCTCAACAACTGGGAGCTACACTGCAGCTGCCATTTTAGCTGCCGAGGCCAAAAGGAGAGCAGCCAAGGAGTCTTCTACCAAACCTGTCGTACAGCAAACAGCCCTGCCAATCAAAAAACGCAAAACGAGAGAGACAGTGGAAGAGAGGGAGAGTGTTCAGACTCCAGTGGCCACAACAACTGAGACTGAAAGACGGGTCACTGTAGAGGGGGAGGGAGGTAAAGGGGAGGGAGCTCCAACATCAGAGCCTCAGCCTGCCCCCTCTGAGCAGAGCCAGTTACAATCACAGAAGCAGCCCACTGCTTCAGATGAAAGCCAATCTTATGGACACAAGACGCATAAAGGGAGGAAGCACAAGGAGAAAACGGGAATAGCGGCAGGAGATGGAAGAAGCAGAGGCGAGGAAGTAGATGAAGATATAGGTGATAAGGGAGGAGAGGGAGGAGGAGGAAGGAGTAGCAGTAGCAGCAGTAGCATTAGCCCAACAAAAAGCCACAAAAGGAAGGACCGGCCACCTCACAAACACCATCATCATCACCACCACCACCATCATCATCGCCACCAACATTCTTCTGCCTCCACATTGGATCAGCCTCCTCCTCCTCCAGCCTCTGGACACTCAGCACCCTCCAGCCAGTCCAGGCCTGAAGTCGAGTCCCAGACTGTGCCTCAGCTCACCACCCAACACTCCCAGCACACCCAGCAAGCTCCTCCCAGACCACAGTCCAAGTCTGCGACTCAGTCCCTGCCTGAACCTCGGCATCCTCCTCCTCAACTACGCCACCAGCCCCAACCCCGTTCCCAGCAGCATCATCAGAGCCAGTGTCCCAGTCAGCCCCAAGCCCAACCTCGATACTCAGCACCCCAGCCCTCTCCTACCAGGCATGTCCTACCCCAGCAACGTCCCCAACAACCCCCACCCCAAACCCACAGTCAGCCCCAGGCCTCCCCCCAAAAAGCCCAGTCACAGCCTGTCCCCTCCCCAGCCCAGCACCGAACCCAGCTTCAGGCTCAGCATGCTTCACCTCAGTCACACCCTCCTCAGTCCCCATCCATCCTGCATGTTCATCCACCCCAAACAAGACATCCACATCCGCAAACCCAGTCCCCCACAGCAGTCCAACCTCAAACCCAGCCTAGGCACCCGTCTCAACCCCAAACCCAGCTCAAACAACAATCCCAACCCCAGACTCGGCAGTCACTGCAGCCTCAACTCCAACCCCAGGCCAGGACCCAGGCCCAACTTCAGGCTCAATCCCAGTCCAGAATCTCAGCCCAACCACAGCCTCAACTGCAGCCCAGAACCCCTGCCCAAATGCACCCTCAAACCCAGTCCAGAACCCCTACCCAAATTCAACCTCAAACCCAGCCCAGAAACCCAGCCCAAACACAGCCTCAATCGCAGTCCAGGACCCCATCCCAAACTCAGCCTCAACCCCAGTCCAGGACCCCAGCCCAGCCTCAACCTCACCTGCAACCCAGGCATCAAGTGCAGACGAGACACCCATCACAACACCAACTCCAGACTCAATACAGACCACAACCCAGACAATCTCTCTCCCAGCCTAGGCCACCCCAGTCCCAACCCCAGTCCCAAGCACAACCACACTTTCAGCGGATTCAAACACAGCTGCGCCCCCAACCCCAGCCCCACCCTCAGCTCACCAGGCCCCATGTGCAGCACCTCTCATCCCACCGACCATCTCCCAGCCTATCCAGGACCAACCTGGTCCCTGCTCAGCAGAACCAGAGTGAACAGCCCCAAGATCTGAGCACCACACGGCCTGGCCGAGGGAGTCTGCTGCCGAGCCGAGAGGTCAGCATGGAAGGTGTCAGGGCGGAGGGGAGAGGAGAGCCGGTCATGGCATCAGAAAGCAGAGAGGTTTTAGGTGGCGAAAGAGGATCAAACAGCACCTCGAGGCCTCCCAGCTCCATGCCTGCTGGTCCTCCAGGAGTAGCCGGGGCCGGGGTCGGTCTTGTCTCTGGAGCAGATGGTAGGGCTAGGCTCCGGGCAGAACCAGAGGCAGCAGGTGAGGGCAGGGAGCTCAGAGACATCGTCCCCCAGTCTGCCGTCCCCTGCCCCAGCCGAGAAGAAACCGTAGAGTCACGGACTGTCGTCAGCGAAAGAGTCAGCTGATTGGTCGGGCTGATGAACAGGCTGAATGATGAGTAGACTGACGGACTGAGTCAGCACGAGGTGGAAGAGGAGCGTGACTGGGCTGTTCATGGAGGTTTAATGATTTTACACTGTTTTCAGATAGAAGGATAGCGTCACACAGAGCTGGTAGGACTGTTGCAGCGTCTACTCCGTCTGATTCTGTCTGTAGACTCTGTAAAGTTCTGGATTTGAGAACCAACCGAGTGCTGAGGGACAGCTGGAGAGGAGAACGGATAGTGTCTTTTTCTAGGAAAAACAAACAAAAAGGAAAAATCGATAAACAAGTGTGTGTGTATATATAATCAAAAGGCAGCTGTTGTGACCCGCTAGTCTCCGTGGGGAGGGGGGGGGAGTAGTTTGGAACTAAAACCAACGCTTAACAACACATTACTCTGAACGAAACGTTGCTTCCGGAATATAACCTCTTTTTTTTATTTCGTATTTTGATAGTTTATTGTTTTGTCTCTGTTATACAGCTTTAAACTGATATTATTGACTGACGGTCCCTTACTCATCGTCGTGCTGCTGACTGACAGTCCCTTATTTAAAGTCCTGCTCTTAACTGACGGTCTCTCACTAAAACTCCTCCTATTGACTGAGACTCCCTTACTGAAACTAGTCCTTGACTGAAAGCCTCAGAGGTGATGTGGGGCGGCGGTTTGCACCTTTAACTGGTTTCTTAGAAATATAAAAATTTCCATTAAGCCCACAATAAACAAAGAGGGGGGTCAGTAATGTTTTCCATCCACTTCCAGACTGCCCCCTACAGGTAGCGAATCTGATGTAGTATGACTCTACACAGACCTCATTCTGTCTTTGAAACCCATTATCGTTTGAAATATTTGAACAACTTGAGGAGTTCTTGATTCGTCCTCAGACACTGAAACAGCCTCAAAAACAGACGAGTCCATTGTTTGAGAAAACTTCGAGTGCTCCTCATTCATTTTTCAAGTATTTCAAATGCAGCGAGTTGTTCTTCCAGGTTAGAGATTCTTCCATACTGGTCTTCATTGAATCTGTTTGTTTTGGTAGTCTTTTTGTTTCCAAAGGAAGCACTTTTAATATCAAACCAAACCCACTTTTACAGTAGCTTTATTTTAGTTTTTAGTCTTAATGAAAGAGTGGGAAGTAATTTCTATTGTGTCTTCGTGTTGAATGTCTGGAACAGTTTGCACTCCTCCAGTTTGTACAATCAACCGCCTGCATGTCGCTCGGAGACCCTGCAGGCCTTCAACTGGAGCAGCACGTACGCAGAGGTCGACCTCGCCGGGGTTTACTGTCGGCCATGTTGGTGATCTGAGGGAAGATGTTCTGCAGCAGTAAAAACCCTGAACGAGGTCCGGTTCAGCTTCATGTGGAGTCAGATGTGCTGGAGACGGCAACACAAAACTATTCAGCGAGCAGAAAACTAACTTTGAGTCTGTAAGTCCAGATCTGAGAGCATGAAGAAGAACAGAGAGTAACTGGTAACTCCACCCGGAGGAACGGAGTGAGCTGATGTTGTTAACTGCTCAGTTTGAAACACGTTCGGCAGATAGTGAACATGAACACATGGAGCAGGTGTTACTGGAAAAGGTACTGACAGAATCATAAACTCCTCATGAAACGCTGCTTCCTATCATTTATTTCATTTTCTCAGGCAGTTAATAATCTGGAACTGGGTTTGAATGTAAAGTGTCACCTGTTGGGCCCCGCCCTCCCAATAATGTCATTGTGCCTCGTCCGTGTTGTCATTGACTTGAACTTTTTTTACGACTTACTTTTAAACACACTCAGATATGTCCTGTTGAGGTATGGATGTATTATAAGAACTGGATATTAGACTCCAACATGGCGCCCATTCAGTTGAATGAAAATTCAAAAAAATCCCAAAAAGTTTTCTAGCTTCCTGGTTTGCTTCTGCATTGTGTCCCACTGCACATACTCAGTAGTTTTCTGTCCCTGGCCCATAGACTTTACATTGGGATGTCATGCAAATAAAAACAGGTTTTCTCCGTTCTGGGAAAGTTTTACAAATATAAAACCTTCATGGATAACATTCATAGCGCAAACAGTAATAACCAAGCTTGTTTGCAGTTGGAGGCGTCCTGTCGGCAGTTTTACAGACTCTTTTATAACGGTTACGTGATGACACTGCGATAAACCCCTCATTAATCTCTAGCTTCTTACTACCAACAACAACAGAGAAAGTTTTTTAGTTCTTGTAGTTCAAACCCTGCTCAGATTACTCAAAGGCTCCACCTGGTGGCAAAACCATGCAGCACATCCACACCTGGACTGAAGGAACCTGGCAGCTTAGAAAAACAGCTCAACACAATTAGAATATAAACATTTCATGTATATTAAGAATACAATTTCAAATGAAGTAAATTAAATTACACTAAAAATATTAAATTGTGGGTTCCTTTATAAACACTACAATAAACCTATATAAATAAGGAAGCAGGAAGTATAACCAGCCTCATCACCGTCAGTTAGACCCAGGTTACTGACTTCATCCAGAAGTGACCCAGAATCAGAACACTTTAATCTGCAGATTGTAAATTCACTTCTCAATGTGAAGCTCTGTGATTGGCTGTTTGTGAGTGAAATGCACCCTGGGAGTCGTAGTTGACTTTTTCAGTTTTTATGACCACAGGCTTCTTGACTTTTTATGAAAGCAGATATTTTCCCTCACAGTTGTTCATGTTTTGTTCTGATTCTCGTCAGTCAGCAACAGTGAACAGGAGAACATGAAGCGGACGGTTCCTGTTCCCGTTCCTCTGTTAGCTCCTCTCTCCTAAAACATCCAATCAGGATTCTGTTCTGCACGTCTGAATCTCAGATCTGAACCTACAGACGCTGTTTAAATGTTGATGCTCTCTCAGTAGATTTGACATCCATAACCTTTTTGCACCTTAGTGTTCACGTGACTCTTTGGGGAAAGCTCCAGCACTTTAGGAATGACGTTGGAAAATTGAGCTTTTCCCCCCTCAACCAGAAACAAATCCAATAACTGAATGTCTTCTTCATCCTGGATCAAATAATGTGCCTCGCTGTTAAAAGTCCACTCACCTGAAGCTCCGGTCACTTTGTTGCATCACCGTGACCTCATGCAGGTGATGTCGTTTGTGTCCACCTGAGGCTGAAGCGGCCTCACCTCTGCGTACTTGGCGCTCCGCCTGCCGCCCAGTCTGCTCAAAGCAGTTAACCTGTCAGCATGCTGTCTCTCACACAGCTGCAGATATCAAACGTCCCTCTGTGAACGGACTCACTCCACAGGACTCGACCCGGCACAAACTACAGTAACCAGCCACCATATTGCATGTTCCAGAGTTTAGTGCCTATAATATTGTGCGTCTTGCCAGAAGCCACCATGTCAGCCAAGCCATGTTGTGTTTCTAGACTTAGTAGTGATGTGTGTGGTGACTTCATAGTTGCTAATATTGAGGATGAATATTCTGCTTTTACTCTCGTTGGAATTCAGTGGAAACTCCAATACACTGTCGCTGTAGACAAAACTAGTTTTTACCTGTTTTCTTATTTTTCTTTCTAACTAAAAGCGTTTGTTGTCCCCTGATCTGTGGTGGTCTGACTGATTGTAGCTCAGTTCTCTCACATAAACACTCGTCCTCCAGAATCAGAGGATGAAGAGCAGATGCCTGGTTTCCATCACAGGAGGAACTGAGTTTAACTGGAAAACTAAAACGTTTCACCATCAGGTGTTTCAGCTAATCAAGCCCCCCCCCCCCAGACCCTGAGGGGCCACAAGCCTCAGGTTCACTGCGTGTCTGTTGGCTCTGGTAATTTGATTAATTCAATAAGGTTTTTTTTCCCCCATTTTCTTATCCGGTGCCGGGTCGAGGTGACAGCAGGCTCAGCAGGGTGGCCCAGGCGTCCTTCTCCAATGTTTCCAGCTCCAATAATGTGAAATAAGTAAAGAGACTCACATTTAAAGTCCTGGTTCTTGGTCATAATAAACTGTTTATTATTAATAGTTCTATTCTTTATTCAGTGTAATCAATCAATGCCAAATAAACAACTTTAAATATTCTAATATGAAATAATATCAATAAATAGCTGCTATTAGTAACTCCAATAACCCACAACCATGGACCCCCAGCCCTCCTACAGAGGAGCAAGACCCCATCGGACCCCATCAGACCCCCAGACTGAGAGACACAAAACAACGCAGACAGTTAATTCCAGGTTTGTTTGTGAACGTTCAGTGAAATGAAAGTGAAATGTGAAGTTCTCAGACTCGCGTCACTAAATCAGAATTAAACTGAAATCTGATAATTAAATAAAAATAATATGAGATTTCATTCCACAAAAAAATCTAAATGGCTCCTTAAAACTGCTACTTTTAAACAACAGAAAGGTGAAATATGAACTCATCTAATCAATGTGTGTTTTGACATCAGCTCCAAAAAACTAATTGTTTGGTGAATCAGTTCGGAAAAATATGCAAAACACAAATGTAGATTTTTACAAAAATCAAAGTTTTTTAGTAAAAATACAAATGTTAGATTGTCTTTATAATCTCAGTTATAATCTCGGTTCAGTTCAGGTTCAGTTAGACCAGAATCCATCTTAAAGCAACAGTTCAACATTCAGTGAATTCTCGGAGTCACATGCTCACACTCATGTCTGAACGCTAAATATGAAGCTACAGTAGCAGCTGTTAGCTTAGCTTAGCATAAAGACTGGAAACAGGGACACAGCTAGCTTAGCTTAGCATAAAGACTGGAAATGGGGAAACAGCTAGCTTAACTTCGCATTAAGGCCGGAAATGGGGAAACAGCTAGCTTAGCTTAGCATAAAGACTGGAAACAGGGACACAGCTAGCTTAGCTTAGCATAAAGACTGGAAACAGGGACACAGCTAGCTTAGCTTAGCATAAAGACTGGAAACGGGGACACAGCTAGCTTAGCTTAGCATAAAGACTGAAAACGGGGAAACAGCTAGCTTAGCTTAGCATAAAGACTGGAAACAGGGGAAACAGCTACCCTGGCTATGTCCAAAGGGAACTGACTAACATATACGTTATATCTGGTTTGTTTCATCTGAACAAAAACTGAAGAGTAAAATGACAAATTGCCGTTTTACAGTGTTTTATGTGTCGGACTGTTTCCTGTTGTCTGTTGCTAGGCAACCTCGTTTTTCTATCAATCTGAACATCTAACTGTCTGCAAGAACAACTTCCTGTTGTAGAAGACTAGGCTCGTTCTACATGAACTGCGCCTCGCCTGGAAAGTGGACAAGATCAGACGGCAGCAGCAGGGGGCGCTGTGACAAACAGCAGCAGTCAAGTCAGACAGTTTCCAGCAGCCTTCAGAGAATATACAGGAAGTCCCAGAAATATTTACATCCTGTCAGATCCACCTGTAGGCTACCTGTAGTCTGCAGATCAGGGTCGGAGAGTTATGGCTGAAATAAACTTTATTATTATTCATATCAACCACACAAGATGTTTGTTAACAGATGAAACCGTCACTGCACAACATACAGCAACAATCCTGCGTTAAATATTACAATTACACAGAAAATTAGGATTTTCTACAAAACGTGATGTTTGTGGTCAAAATTAAGAGCCAATCAGCTCTTTGATCAGGCGACAGCCAGGCGTTTCCCATCATGCCCTGGGTCTTGCAGTCGGTGGAGAGCAGCTGCAGCGCCTGGCTCTAAAAACTGCGGCCGCCTCGATCTCGTGAGGTCATCGTTGCCCACGTGTGCATGACGTCAGAGCGAGTCGGGATCAACTCGGACACAAATCTAACCGGCTGCTTTGTGCTGCGATCGCCGGTGATCGATTCTGCGCAGACCTGACTCATCTCCAACGAGCCTATTTCCACCTCCTGATCAGTGTTGACAGGTGTGACGTCTGAAATCAATACACCTTTGGTTTTAGCCCTAAAAAGGCTTCTGACAGCTTGATCAGACGTCTGAGGACTGCACATCCCATGATTCACTGCTGCCACCTGCTGGCTGAGTTTCTGCTCAGCTGCTCAAAGCGAACTGAAGGTATACACAGAAAGCAGTCATCTGACTCTTAGTTAAAGATCAGAAGAAGCAGCTCGAGCTGCTCGGTGGTGAAATGTGTTTCTATTCTTTCATCTGTTTTTAATTTGACTCCTCTCCAACAAAACTAGTTTTTTTCTTTGTTTCAGTTGAAACAAACTTTATTTTGATGAAATATGAAATAGCCCGACGTCTGAATGTAATTGGAGAAGCAATAATAAACAAAGGCTCGTGACCTCCCGGTAACCTCTGACCAGGTGAAAATCTGGCTCTCTGATTGGCTGAGCAGACTGACCTGCAGACAGGTGAAGATGGCCGCGGTGCTACTGCTGCTGCTTGGACTCTTCGCGGGTCCCGGACTCTCCTCCGGCTCCGGTCAGGACTCTGAGCGCGGCAGGATGGAGCTGCGGCGCGTGCGGAGCCTCGCTGCTCAGCCCAGGTACGGAGATTGTTGGGCGCGAGCTCTGGAGCACCTGGACATGCGCTGCAGGGACATGACGTCGGAGAGCCAGAGCCAGATAGCGCTGAGATTTACCTGGTGTCACCTGAGCAGGTAAAACCCACAGATGGATGTTTAAATGAAGCAGAAGCTGAATTAGATGTTTGATCTGCTCAGTGTTCAGGTGTGAACACGGCAGGTAGCTGCAGGTGCAGGTGATGAACAATAACGAGCTGCTTTTACCTTCACTGATATACTCATGATGTTTTTCATCTGTGATGTTTACTTCACTTTATACTAGGTTTTGCTGAGAACACTTATGTACTTGTACTTCAATACTGACTGAATTTGGACTTTTAGTTGTAGTGAATATTTTACAGCAAGGTGTTACTGAAGTATCAGATGACATGTTGGCCCAGAGAGGTTTCTTCTTACCAACAAAACATTATCTGAGTAATAATCATAATAAAATTGATTCATTTCAAACACAAACTCCTTTTTATTGCAGTTTATTTTAATTTTGCCTAAAACCAGTAAAGACCAGTAATAAAACATGAGAATCAACTCAACATGTGTAATATTTGTGTTCCTCTTGTTGATCATCTTTATGAATAAAAACATCAGTATCAGATAGAAATTATTAAAAAAACAAAATCTGGGTTCCAATAATAAATAAATAATTTCTGTTTGTATAAAAATTAAAGAAAAGAGAATCTCACCTGTTGGTGGTTTTTAAACCTGTATTTTAGTTAAACTCTCTCCGTCAGCTCAGGCAAGGATTTCCCATCATGCCCTGAGGGGTCAGAGGTCAGCAGGTGTACAGGTGCTATGGATGCTGTGGCCTTTAACACCTACACTGAGTTCTTCACCCACACTCACTCCATCTGTCACTTCCTGCAGTCTGAAGCCTGGCAGAGCCGAGCCGAGAACACCATGTACAGGTAAGACACCTGTACAGGTAACGTACACGCAGGTAACACCATGTACAGTTACAGATTCTGCATGTTACTCAGTCAGAACCCAGAAGCTTTACTGACAGGCTGACCGTGTGTGTGTGTGTGTGTGTGTGTGTGTGTGTGTGTGTGTGTCAGGTTAACAGAGAGTTCAGCGGGTGTAGCTGAGCAGCTTCAGTCCACCAGGCAGATGGCTAAGGAACTAATTGATGCCCAGAGTTCTGCCTTACAGGCACAGCAAGAGATCCTGAACAACGGAGAGGAGCTGAGAGTCACCCTGAGAGACTCTACTCAGGGTAAAAAACTCATTACCTTCAGACAACTCAGGGTAATAAATACATTGACAAAAAAGTGAGGTACTCTACAAAGGGTAAAGGAAACACATATACCCTGACAGACTATACAAAGGGTAAAAAACACATGCACCCTGACAGACTATACACAGGGTATAAATATGTTTATTTTTCTGCCCTCTAGTGGCCAAAAATCACTCGATACAGCTTTAAAACACTTAATTTACTGATGATGTCACTTGTCTGTCTCTCTCTCCACCTGTCTGTCTGCATGTGTGTGTCAGGCCTGCGCTCAGTGTTCTCAGAGCTCAGCAGTGTCTCCAGGGAGCAGCAGGTGGCGCTGTCTGAACTATTCAACAGAGTTTCCTTCCTGCAGAGTTTCCTGCTGATGGAGACTCACAGCCTGAGCTCCTGCTGCTACAACGCTGCAGCTCTCTGCACCGCCTTCCTCCTCACCTCCACCCAGCGCTCCTCCAGAGCCAGGTAATTCCTCCTGGTGGAGTTCATGGGGGGGCTGAGGTGTCAATCTTTGAGTCACTTAATTATTCAGTTTTGTGTGTGTGTGTGTGCGCGCGTGCAGGTTGGTGTTGTTGAGTTTGGTGTGTTTAAATTTCTACCTGGAGAGGAAGATCTACCAGTTTGTGCTGAACTCTGATCATCCTGAACACAAACACATGGTCAGTACGTCACTAACACCTGTTCAGTCTTTCTTGTTATCAGTGTAGTTTTGTAGGTGTGTGTGTGTGTGTGTGTGTGTGTGTGTGTATCACAGTGTAACATTGGTGTGTTCTGTGTGTGCAGGAGCTGCTCAGTGTGTATGTGTGTGTGTTGCGGCGGTTCATGGTGTGTGTTGGAGTGTGTGTTCTGCTGTGTGTGTGTGTGCGGTACAGAGACCCGGTGCAGCAGAGTCTGCAGGTGCTGCAGCAGCTCAGAGAGACGCAGAGAGGCCTGCAGGAGGCGCTGCAGCACGCAGGTGAGTCTGCATGAAGAAGCTCAGGGAACCAGCTGAGAGCTGCACTGTCTGTGTGATTCACTTCAATCCAGTCAGTTTGATCACAGCAGCATCTGGTGGACGTTAGAGGAACTGCAGTTCTGAGACCCACTGCTGATTGGTTCATCCTGTCTGTCTGCAGAGTGTTTGGGGGAGCGACAGAAGAAGACAGAGAGTCAGCTGAATATGAAGGTGAGAATAATACACTTCCTGTGATGTCACAGAGGGGGAGGTTACTTCCTGTCTCACAGCAGTCTGATACGACCAATCAAATCTCTTCAGAGGAGATCAGAGAGCAGAAGAAGAAGAGAGACGCTGATGAGGAGAAAGGAGATAAAAACAGAAGAGGAGGAGGAGGAGTGCAGCATGTTGGTGTCTCCAACCACAGATGGCTCAGACCTGTCTCACCTCTCACACATCGGTCAGTACCTGTCTCACCTCTCTGTCCACATACTTTTGTCCTGTAGTGTAACTGTGTGTGTGTGTTCTGCAGGTTGGAGTGCTGACAGTATTCTGAGCAGCACAGTGAACACCACCCTGCAGCCGTACACTACCCACAATGCCTCAGTGCGGAGTCCAGGCAGGCGTCCTCGTCGCTCTTCCCGCCTCCCCTCCTCCCCTCTGGTCTACAGCATCCTGGTGGAGGACAAACAGGTAAATCTCATCTGATTATTGATGATTGAATGTGTGTATATATATGTATGTGTGTATATGTATGTATGTATCATCAGCCGACAGCGACGGATGCTTCAGATTCGTCTGTAACTAAAACAGTGTAAAAACACGAGTCTGTCTTCTGGCGGCTCAGAGCTTCCTGTTTCCTGCCCACAGCAGTCCTTAAACGTCTCATTTCAAACAGAACAGGACATTCTTAGCGTTACCACGGTAACCAGGTGTCACCAAATCAACCAGGACTGAAATCTGAAGGATTATAACCAGATTTGACCTCTGACCTCTGCTCTTCTCTCTTTTCTCCTGTCTGCATGTATCTTCGTCCTGATTGGTCAGCCTCGTTACAGCCTGAGGAGCAGAAGATCAGAGACTCACTGACCCAGACTGACTTCATCTTCATCATCTGTCTTAGACTGACTTCATCTTTCTCGGCTGAATGTTTTAAACAGTTTTCTAAATATTAATAAAACAGAATTTTAGATTTTAAACAGAAAAGTGAA
This sequence comes from Macquaria ambigua, assembly GCA_008360985.2. Taxonomy (NCBI): domain Eukaryota; kingdom Metazoa; phylum Chordata; class Actinopteri; order Centrarchiformes; family Percichthyidae; genus Macquaria; species Macquaria ambigua. The sequence continues at coordinate 1,104 of VMKM01004165.1, read as the reverse complement.
ATGCGGCTCTTCTTTTGTCTTGTCAGCTTTGAGCAGCTGAGTGCTGCTGCAGCTCTGATGACACTTCAGATGTGTTTATTACAGAAACAACAGTTATAAAATCTCTAGAATGAGTCTGTGACCGCAGTGACAGTCAGGATGATCAATAATGATGATGATGATATTATTATTATTAACTGTGCTGCTGTTCAGGACAAATGTTTCTTTAATGAGTCAAAATGAACTTGGAACAGAAAATAACTGAAGTAGTCAGTTGAGTATTTTTAACAGTAACAGACAGTAACAGTCAGAAACAGTAACAGTCAGTAACAGTGACAGTAACAGTGACAGACAGTAACAATAACAGTCAGTAACAGTAAGACAGTAACAGTAAAAGACAGTGACGGTAACAGTAACACAGTAACAATAACAGTCAGTAACTAACAGTAACAGTGATAGACAGTAACAGTAACAATAACAGTCAGTAACAGTAAAAGACTAACAGTAAAAGACAGTAACAGTGACAGACAGTAACAATAAGTCAGTAACTATAATAGACAGTAACAGTAAAAGACAGTAACAGTGACAGACAGTAACAGTAACAGACAGTAACAATAAGTCAGTAACTGTAACAGACAGTAACAGTAAAAGACAGTAACAGTGACAGACAGTAACAGTAACAGACAGTAACAATAAGTCAGTAACTGTAACAGACAGTAACAGTAACAGACAGTAACAATAAGTCAGTAACTGTAACAGACAGTAACAGTAAAAGACAGTAACAGTGACAGACAGTAACAGTAACAGACAGTAACAATAAGTCAGTAACTGTAACAGACAGTAACAATAAGTCAGTAACTGTAACAGACAGTAACAGTAAAAGACAGTAACAGTGACAGACAGTAACAATAAGTCAGTAACTAACAGACAGTAACAGTAAAAGACAGTGACAGACAGTAACAATAAGTCAGTAACAATAACAGTCAGTGACTGTAACAGACAGTAACAGACAGTAACAATAAGTCAGTAACTGTAACAGACAGTAACAGTAACAGACAGTAACAGTAACAGTAAAAGACAGTAACAGTGACAGACAGTAACAGTAACAGACAGTAACAATAACAG
>VMKM01004164.1:0-21402 GCA_008360985.2 Macquaria ambigua | reverse complement strand
GACAACACAGCTGTATTCTAACATTAACTTATAGCTATCCTTACCAGCTGCGCTCCTTACATGCTTGCTAATAACTTATTTGAAGAGTTGTGTTATCAGTTTTTGTTGTTGTGTTATCAGTTTTGGACAAATTTGTGGAAAGGTGTTTGATTCTATTCAGGAATTCGGCCAGCCGTCTTCTCTGCAGGGAAAAGCCAACAACAATCCTTCCACTCGCGCATGATCATGTTTTGATTCAGAGTGTGCCCAGAGAGGAGGGGCTATTCAGACAGGTCTGTTGTCAGTGTGTTTGTGTGAGAGAGAGAGAGAGAGGAGAATCAATGCACTGTGCACAGCTCTACAATGAAATAAGATTTTACCCATTTTAAATAGTAAAAGAAAAATGAATATGTGGCAGTCACTGTTGATATTGTGGCGGTCCACCACAAATAAATCAATGTGTGGGGAACACTGCACTGTAAATCAGGTGTGTGTGTGTGTGTGTGTGCCCCTGTCTAACAGGGCAGAAGGCAGGCAGGTTCTTGGCAGTAAATAATACAGTGTGTGTGTGTGTGTGTGTGTGTGTGTGTGTGTGTGTGTGTGTGTTTATGACCAAGGGGGGGAAACCCTGTCAATAGAACCTCTCCATTACCATCTGCTGTGTTTAGACAGCCCCCCCATCTTGCACTCCCTCTGATTTCTATTAGTTTGTCATTCCAAAATTACTACTTGTATTATCACAAAATGTCCAATAACAATTTGAAAGTATTATATATCATATCAGTAAATTATTTGCATGCCATTAATGTGTGTGGGGAGTCAGCAGGGAGTCAGCCAGCTCAGCCAGAGGACTCTATTGCACATGCTCTTTGGGTCCAAAAACACGTAATACAGAGGAAGCCTGAAAACCTTTTTCAATTTTTCGGTGTGCAACTTTTATTGAAATGAATGAGGAACATGGTATCCAATTCTCATCCATGGTGTAAACACTGTTATTGACTGATATCTCTGACACTCTGCTGTTCATTTAGCCTCTAATAAGATCCCTTCATACTACACACACAAACAAAAACAAAACCGGATACAGTTCATGGTGGAGTGCAGAGGATGAATTGAGGAGTCTCACAGCCTGAGGAAAGAAGCTGCTCTGCAGTCTGGTGGTACGGCAGTGGATACTTCTGTATCACTTGCCAGATGGCAGCAGGGTGAACAGGCTGTGGCTGGGGTGGGTATTGTCTTTTAGTATTCTTTGGGCTCTGCACAGACTCCTCTCTCTGATATCACTGGTGCTCAGTAGATGGGTATCCATGATGTTCTGGGCAGTTTTAATCACCTGCTGAAGAGCCCTCCGATCCTGGGCTGTGCAAATCCCATGTTCAAAAAATCAAATGTTCAACCATAATGTCCTTGTGACACAGCCAGATGTGAAGGCTGTCCTGTGTGTGTGTGTGTGTGTGTGTGTGTGTTGTACTAGTCTCCATAGATGTGATTAGTGTGGATGTAGCATCTAAAGCCATTCTTTTTCATGTCAGCTCTATTCCAGGCTTACAGGTGTCTCCCCTCTCTGACTTGGAAATTAAAAATAGTAGCTTTGTGTGAGAGAGAGAGTGAGAGTGAGAGAGAGGCAGGCTCTTACTTTGTCTTTTAGTGATTTTATGTAACTACATGTACATTATTTTGAAAGATTATTTTATGTCATGATGGAACTGTACAGTTGAGACGTACAATTGCGATTTGCATCATTTTTGGCACTGGTAACAAAAAAATAATACAGGGAACCAATAAGTAAGGTAGTGTTGCAATAGCAGCAAGCAGATTCAATTTTGGATTTAACTTTTAGTTGCTCCTTGCTCTTTTGTATTAGCAAATACCAATGTAGAAAACATTCAGGTAGCATATTGTGATTTTTAGCCAGCTCTGGCTGTCACTTTTACCATTACAAATGACCAGAGACAGATTACATTAGCTGTAGCTAATTAGTGTTAATTGGCAGATACATGTTTATGTAATTTTATGCTACTAAAAACTGTAGTTTTTCTGCCTCCTCAGCCAATAAAAGCTGATCAGATCGAGTTTTAGTTATTCATAACTTAAGTTACTTACAAATGTTGAAAGCTAAACCTAATAAGATTTGATTTAATAACTGATTTTAGAAAAGAACCAGGACTGTATGCTTACATTTGGTTGAACACAGTGTCTTGCCAGGTGACATTGCATTGCGCTGTGGCAAAAGTTGAACCAGCTTCAACTGTTATTTGTTTTTTGCCAGATGATTCTGCGTTTTTCTGCCGGACCCCTCTGTGATGTGACCCCCCTGCTGTGCCAGCACAGTGGTCTCATTGAAATGAATGAGTGGGCAGCGTTTTTTCACACAGTGCAAATGTCGGTCTGAACATGGCCTTTGTTGAACTCAGTCTTTTGTGCATGCCCACTCATGGAAGCATGTTATGGAAGCTGCATGGCCCTTCATTCAGGGCAGGGCTGTGGAGAGCTGGACTGAGTGGACAAACCGTCATCTTGTGTCCCTCAATGCAGCATTAGACTGAAATTATATGCTGATCATGGCTGCTCTCAGTTCCCCCACTGATCGGATCCTCTTTAAAAAGTCTTGACTCTTCCACAGTCTGCCTGTTGCCCTACCTGCCCTGACCTTGTACTGAGCTAGAGGTTATCATAAGTGTCAAATGTCTCCCCATCATTTCACAGACTAATTCAAGACATCACTCTGTCATGGTGGCACATCTCTGTGTGTCTGGGGAAAGAAATTCCCACATATCTGACTTGGAGTTATCACTAGGGGAGAATCACATGACCAATTTGTCCTGGCCAGCACTAAGACATGAACAGTTGTATTGTTATATATTGTAAACTTGTTATAGAGGCACTAAGTGATTTTTCAGATGGATTGTCCCGCCTTTCTCGCTTCCTAAATCAGCCATTATCAGCCATACTGACAACGATCAGCATATAATTAATTAAATCATCAATTAGTTAGTTAGTTAGTTATCTGAGAATATTATTTCAGTGAAGTACCTTTCCATCAATTAGCAATCTTGTCTGTCTTTATAAACCCATAAACTACCATCACTGCTTTCCACAGTTGTTCTTTGTGTCTTTTCAGTGCATATCTTACTAAATGCATGATGTTTTGCCCCATGTCAGTTGAGTACAAGCACTGAAAGCAGTTGAACACTTACTTAACGAGTGTGAGATGAAAGTAGTTGAACTATCAGTTGAAAAGCAAGTGACGAAAGCAGTTACGATGTCTGTTGACGTGTAAGCACTGAAAGCAGTTGATCTCACATTTAGAGTATAGTATGAAAGCAGTTGAAATGTCAGTTGAAGAGCAAAAATGAAACCGTTGAAATATCAGTTGACATGTAACAGGTGAAAGCAGACAAAGTGTCAGATGAAATTTCAGTTGAAGTGAAAGTGCTGGGAATAGTCATAGCGTGTGCACATTGACAGCAGTTGATATGTAAGAAATGAAAGTAGTTAAACTCTCAGTTGAAGAGTAAAAGATGAAAGCAGTTGAAATGTTTCCAGTTACTGTTTCTAGAAATCCAGAGAAGAGAAAGCCACCGAAGTTTAACATTTGTGTCTAATGCTGCATGTGAGGTGTTGGAAGCAGAATAAATAGGTTTCAACATGTTGTTAAAACAATTTTAATGCTGAGACAGAAGACAGAAATAGACAAAGAGAGCAATCTGGGTTTAATATTTTCTAAATAAATCTGCTCCTGCCAAAGTCCTCATTAAAGCTGGGGTAGGCAAAATCTGTGCAACCTAAGCAAAACCTTCCGCCTCTCTCTCTGCTGCCTCGTATCGCTCCGCTAAGCCCCTCCCACCAAACTCACAACTTGAGCTAATGAGCCCGAAGCTCCCTGTGGAGGGACGTGTTGCTGTAGGCAAAGGAGGTATTGGAAATTTATCACAAGTTGCAGGATTTTCAACAGGATTTTCCGCCATTAAATCAGGCTTTCACCATCTGAAGGAACGCGTACGCACGTCTGCATTTGGAGAACAGCCAATACAAACGCACTGTCTCTCTGAAATAACCTGTGATTGGCTAAAGTCTCCCGTCACGGGCTAGATTTTCTGAAGCCTGAAAACAGAGCCAAGAGGAGGGGCTGAAGTAGAGGTTTGCTCTCAGACCACTTGATTTACAATATGCTGCACGGTTATTATGGATTTGTTGGCCAATGACGCCATAACAATACTGCCTACCCCACCTTTAACTGCCAGTTTCTGGAAGCCTTCTTGTCTCATCTCGCATCTCAATTTCTCAAAATAAAGCATCATTTGATTCAAAGCAATGTGTCAACACTGTGTTGTGTGTGTTCCTAGAGCTGGTTTGAGAGGAAGTTTTGATAAAGAGTGCTTTTTCCAAGTGTTTGGTTTCTGGTTGGCCATCCGTGACACCGCTGCCTTGGACTTGATTGTGTTGAAAGGCAAATACATCGGTTTTTCATTTTTCTCTCTTTTTACTGCTGTGGTGAACTCTCAGTCCCTCCTCATGCTGCCCATCCTCTGCTCACTTTCTTTCTTTCTTTCCCATACTTTGACCCAGATTTTGGATTTTTCTTGAATAGGCTGCTGTGTTTTGGTGTGTTTGTGTGTGTATGGCTGCCAGCTACTGTCCTGATGTTTGACTGGGAGATGAACTGAAGGATGAGATTTGGAACTGAAGAAGCTGGATTGGTCACAGAAGGATTTTGGGTTTTCAAATGGATTTTGAAATGCAGCTTGTTAGGGATAGAGGTTAAAAGACGTACAGAGTAGCTTTTCTCCCTCGTTCCTCTTTTCTCCTTGCTGTCCAGGTAGAATATTTGTTTCATCTGCTGTCAGTGTGCTGTGGCTCAGACTGTTGATCTCCTTTTTGTTCATGCCGCGTTCTAACAATATTGTTTTTTATTTTTTTATTTTTTTACAGCTTTATGTGATTACTTTTTCATAGTAAAACATTACCTTTTAGGTTTTTTCAGTGTTGTACTTGACTCATACATGATATAAGAAATAGAGCACAATTAATTTGGATGTGTGAGGCCGATACTGATATTGACATTCGAGAATTTCAAAAAATGTCATAATGATATATGGGCAGATATTCATTTTGTAACATAAACACACAACATAAACAGTCATTTTTGATTAACCGCAATGTTGCCAGTTCGACTCCAGTCCACGGATGAGAATTGGCATCTCTACTTTCTGGTGATGTCTGAACGTGCACTTCACTGCTCGAGGCTGCAAGTGTGAGTACTGGGACAGACTCGGTGCATGCTCTTGAATATGCCACCTTTTAAAGGTCCGTCATGTTGGTTGGTTGTTTGTGTGGAGGTCACATGAGCTAACGGAGAGGAGGCATAGGCAAAACATTTTTTTATGGCGGTTTTACCCTCCACTAAGCCCCCAGCTGCTAACGCTAAACCTGCTTTATTTCCTTTTCTTTTCTTCTGGTTCCCTGCGAGTTGTTCCCACAGATCCAGATCTCCCCCGGAACTTCCCCTACCTCCTGTGGAGGGGAGGGGGGGAGGCAGCAGTGGGAGGGAAACAGGAAGGAGTAGAGCTTTTCTTGGCCCAGAGAGTTGAGGCCAACTTCACCACAGCCAGAGATGGTGTTTTTCTTCAGGATTTCTCAACCCAAACCTGGCACTGACAGTGGAGATAAGATCAAAGTTTGCCCACAGATCCCTGAGCACAAATGTGTTTTATCATGATGCACCAAAGAAAAAAAACGAAAGACTAGAAAGTATTAAAAAGAAATATGTGAATGAAAAGTGTTGTGGAATATGATCAGATAATACAGATAAATAAGCACATATGAGCAATTTCCAATAAAATAAAGCAAGTGCATATAAAAATATTGAACTCATAATGCATAAATGTTTTGTTCAAGGAAGTGTAAAATTGTGAAGGTAGAATTGATGGGGGAGAAGGTGATGTGATCTAAATGTCAAACCAGTGTGCAGTGCAGTTCATTTAAAGCCTGGGAAAATGACTACTTTCCAAAACCACTGGCTTTGTACTACACAAAGAGACACATAAAGTGTTTCTTTCTTTGAAATTAGATGTTTGATCCTTAAAGCTGCATTAATATGACTATAAAATTATATTGTGTTTTTCTGCATGTCTATTAACAACCTGTCACCTTTTTGCATACAGTGCTTCTTGTTATTTTATGACCAATCAGTAGATGAATCACGTCAGTGTTTTTTTTTAATTGTGTTTATTGGTTACAGATACAAAAAATGAATAAATAATTGACAGAGGGTGAATTAAATATGAAGGCAATGACTGTAGGTCTGTAGGTTATGTGTGAGGAGATTTAAAGCTTAGATTCAGCGTAGTCCAGGAAGGAACGTCACATTCTCTCAAATTTATTGGCAGAACCACAAAGTAGAAACCTGAATTTCTCTAGTTTTACGTGCTGTGTGACATCTCTTAACCATAACATGTAACTGGGGGGCTGTGGGTTTTTCCAGTTTAGGAGAACTAACCTGCGTGCTAATAACAATATATAATAATTAATAGCAATCCTGTAATTAGCTCCTCTAAGAGGACTGTCCTCTCCTGGGACGCCGGATATGGCAATTAAAGGATCAGGTTCTATCACCTGCCCAAAACATCTGACAGTTTGGAAGATAGATTTTCAGTAGTTAGATCATTTAGGACAGAGCCAGAACATGTGGGCCAGAGTAGCAGAGTCTACAGTAGGATATACTTTGGCAAGTTTTACTTTGGAATAATGAAGATGATGTAGTACCTTTATTAGTCCATGCCTAATGCATATTGATGCTGTATGTACATTCCCCAAGGCGTCTTCCCTCTGGTCATCATGTTCCAGTTCATAGTAGACAGTTCACCTCAGCCTAATGAAGTGTACTCACCTCCAGCTCTTTGCACAGCTGACAGTCCTCTGTCCTCTGCTTCATCCACATTCTGGCCTTTTTCCCTCCATTTTGTTGCCTTTTGCACCCAAATAGTTGTGATGTTGCACAAATTTAGCCTCAAGTCAAAAGGATTGTAGTGGAATCGGGGAGGGGGAGAGAATGACTGATGAGTGGTGAAAGCGGCCTGCTGAGATGAGAGGGTGAACGAGAGGGTATCAGGTGTACAGGAAGTGTCAGATTGTTCTTTCCTGTTAATGATCCAGTGACAGTCGTCGTTCATACGTGAGATACAATGTGAGTGAGTGTGTGTTTGTTAACTTTCTTACTTTCAGATGAATATATTGTCTGTGTTTGGTGCTTGTTTAGTGGTTTCAGTCTCAGTCATGTGTACCAACTGCCAAGCCTCTCTTTGGATTTATTAGGTTCAGGAAGCAGACGAGGGCTTTTCCTCCCCAAAGGCAGTGCAGTTTCTGATCAACTGTTTTATCCTCTAACAGTCACGTGAGGGTGACAGATGTACATGCATGTGTTAAGTTTAATTTTCTTCTGATAGCTGAGTTACATTTCTTCCTGTTGTTGTGTTTCTGCCTTCAGGCTGATCACTGACTGAGGAGGATGATGCTCTCCTAAATCTCCCCGCTCACGACCCCCCACCCCCTTCATCCACACCACCGCCTCCACCATGAACCACACCCCCAGCCCCCACCTGTCTGAGGGCGGTAAGTCGGCCAGAGGCGGCCTGCTGTGCAGCCTGGGTCTGGGGTCCGACAGGGGGATCTGCTCCCCGGACAGCCTCACCCACACCCCCAGCCCCACCGGAGGAACCCCCAGCTCCAGCCCCCCGCTGCTGCTGTCGCCCGGGCTGGGAGGCCTCGGGCTGGGATCCCTGGGGGCCATGGGGGAGGGAGCCGGGGCTGACTGGGAAAGCAGGGAGGAGCTGAGGCTCAGGGAGCTGGAGGAGGCTCGGGCCAGAGCGGCCCAGATGGAGAAGACCATGAGGTGGTGGTCGGACTGCACCGCCAACTGGAGAGAGAAGTGGAGCAAGGTGGGCTGCTGGTTACTGAAGCCAGGAGATAAATATACTGGAAAGCTGTGAATTACTAGTAATGCCTCAAGATCTGATTCATACAAACCCTCATTTTCACCTTTTTGTGCAAACGGTTTCATAATTCCTGTCAACAAAACTGTGCACACATTTTATTAAAGCATTTGTGCATTTTACCTTCTTAAGCAGGTTTTATACTGATTTGATTTATTATTGTTTTTCATGGTATTTTGTTGAATAAAGATCATTTTCTATTATTGATAATTTGATTTGCTCCAGATTATAAATCAGCAAATTCTCTAAGTCTTACATAAAGTTGCACTAACTTTATGTATGTAGATAACATTAAAATGCAATACAATGTGCTTAATACTAGCAAACTCAAAGACAAGATTAAAACAAGAAATAAATAAGGTTGAAATTAAACTAAATTTATTATATCTTGAGTGACTTGTATATCGACACACTGGACACCAGTTGCTTGACCAAATAATCCTTACTCAAGATCCACTTACTAGCTTTTTCCGTACCTTTTAACCCCATCTCACAGTGTTGCTCAAAACTGAGCAAACTCCATCTGCCGATGAAGACCGTGAGGGTGTTGAAAGCTCTGGAAAAAGCTGTAGATGTAAATGTATTTTGCCCTTATACACAAGGGAGATTCCATATGAGCTATGTCAGCCTCAGGTGTGCCATGTTTAACTGCCTCCTGCAAACTGGGTTCATATACATTTAAATAGGAACATTAGGAAATCCGGATTTTTTAAAAAGCAACATAACAAGGAAACTTGTTCCTACATAATAAAGTATGATGAATGTTTTTATGTTAAGACAACTCAAAGCACTTGATTAAGATCAGAGAAAAATGGTGGTCTAAGTTAAATACTGAAAAAATCAACACTGACTTGAAGCACGAGACTGACTTTTTCAATTTTTAACCAAAGACCCAAACAACAGTGACTGTATCTACTAACAAGTACTGTGTGTGTATCGTAGCCTGATATATCTTCTTCCTCTGTGCCATAGAGCTCCATTGTTGTCCAGAAATCAGTGAGCCTCACTGTTGCACTGGGTGACATGTTCCTTCATCACCATGAACACACACACTGTAGTTTATTTGGACTCAGTCCCACATACACCGTCCTGCTGCCCCAGATACTCACTAGAGCACCAAATTGAATTAATCCACTGCTAAAAATAGTCCCCAACAAATGCACTACTTCCTCCTGAGTAATGTTTGTTAAAAACTACAGTGGCCAGCTGTTTTAGTGAATTACTGAGCCTTTTTAAAAGTGAAACTATATTCATTACTTATTTTTAAAGATTTACGTCTTCAGAGAAACCAGTACGCTTGGGGCTGATCAGTGTATCTGGTATTGTCTATATTTTTCCCAGGTTCGTGCGGAGCGTAACCGTGCACGTGACGAGGTTCGTCAGCTGAGGCAGCGGCTGGATACCCTCACCAAGGAGCTGACCAGTGTCCGGCGGGAGCGGCAGGAACTGGCCTCAGAGAATGAGACACTTCGGCTGGAGACGCTGCGCCTCCGCGACAACCACGCGGCTCCTCCTCCATCTGCCACTTCTCCATCTTCCTCCCCTGCACACCCTCGTGGTGCTTCCTCCTCCTCCACTCCATCTATCCCTCCCTCCTCCCCTGCCTCATCCTCCTCCTCCTCTCAGGTCCACAATGACAGCAAGCTGGACAGGGAGGGGGAGGGACCACCAGGGTCTCCAGAGCCAGAACCAGTGAGGGACGTGGACTTGGAACGACAAAACATGGGTCAACAAAAGGTGAGTCTGCAGTGTACATTTAGATTACAGAACCATCCATGGACGACAAAGAAAACACAGCGAAATGACATCAGTCAGCCTGCAGCATAGATGATTATTAGATATTATTGCTTGTGTTAAAGCTACCCTGTGGTTTTTAGCCACACTAGCGCCGTGGTTCCAGGGATGGCAATGTCGGTCTGTCTGTCTGTCGGTCAGTCCACCACTTTGGTCCAGACTGAAATATCTTAACAACCTTTGGATGGATTGCCACGAAATGTGAATCCTCTAAAGTCCAACTAAATTCACATAGAGTCATTCCTTTTTGTAGTCAGAAATGATGTCAACGTGTTTTTTAAATGTATGTTAATAGCTTTTTATCATTTAAAAGGAAGAAAAAAAAGGTATTTGGGGAAATATCAGAAATGCTCAGGGAGGGTCGTGTCAGTGTTTGTGTTTGATTGACAGCAGCTGGCAGGTTGAATCCCAGCAGGGAACGAGAGACCAAAACATGTCTTGGCAGACAGTGTGTTGTTAGTGGTATTGAAGATAAGAACCACACCAGGATCTAACTGGACTGAAGTGACATTAGCAGGTATGTTTACATGCTGTTTAATGTGCTGCAGCTGAGCAGCTAATTAGCCATCTAACCTGACGTTAGCAGTGCACTTTTCTCCGGTGAATGTTTGTTTGGTTCTCGTTCAACAAGCTGCAGGACAAGACATGTGTTCATGTCTGTAAGTTAGATAAGAAGGAGACTTTAGAATGAAGCTAATGTGGTTGTTGTTCAGAGTCTGTGGCTCTTGTGTAGCTGCTGATTGGCTCAGTGTGACCGTCTGCTCTGCCTATGATACAATGCTGACGTTACTGCTTTATGCAAGATTTGATTGGCTGTATCAAAATAATATTCTATCTAATTAATGCAAAACTCGGGGACACCGTTACTGAACCAAAATATATAAAATATTAATTTCTCACTTCTGGTTTCTGATTTTTCTCAAAGGAGAACACAGGACATGTGATTTACAGAGTGAATATGTATGCAGGAGCTGACAAAAAAAAATGCAATTTAATTTCAGTTGGACTGAAATGTCTTAACAACTATTGCCATAAAATTTGGTACACACATCCATGTCCCCCTCAGGATGTATTTAGTGCTATTAAGTAAATGTTAGCATCCTGACATGCTAAACTAAGATTTAGTTTAAACGCGGAAGGCTCCAGCAATTTTTAAAGGAAAAAGTCTGAACCGTTTTTTTTTTTATCTGATTGCCAATAAAATAAATCAATTTTAAAATGCACTACTTTGGCTCTGATGCAGCCGTCTGTCTGTAGTCACCACTCTGTAGTCTCGCTTAATGCCCCGCCCACAGCACTATCTGATTGGTTACACCTCATGAGTAATGGCCTATAAACACTGAAGGCTACTGTGCCACAGACAGGCAAAGAGACTGGAGCTGCTCCAAAGGGAAGGCAGCAGATATTGCCGAAGTTGCAATAAACATCATTCTTATGATCTATTTCTCTGATGACAAGCATGCCCAGTTTCCCAGTTACACCTCTGAAAAAAGTCATAGCCTACGGGATTTCATTCAATGGAGGTGAAAGCGATGGCTTTTAAGTCGCTCTTCCCCGAATAATGCACTTTGTTGCAGTGATATACAGTTAACTAAAAAATGTCATCTTTTGGTCTGGGAACAGGTGAAGGGCATTCCGTCTGACATTTTATAAATAAAAGGATTAATCGAGAAGTTGCTGCTCTAGATCCTAGGAATAGCAGGCTCAGCTGCCTTTATCCTTTTTGTGTTTCTGTGTTTAATAGGCTATAAGGCTAATGTAAATTTGCATGGGGTATGTTACTGCTGACTTGCTGTTTGTATCCACCCCAGTTAGTAATTCAACTCGCATTTTTTTTCTCTTTGCACATGGAAGGAAGCTTGCTTGGTCTCCGGGTGGGTGCAACTTCAGGACAGCCTGATGATAGATATCAGATGGAGTGACAGTGTCCTGATATCAGTGTGCTCATTTCCTCTGCTGCTACACGGACAATGTGACCTGAGCCTCAGTGAATGTAGGCCAGACTGGCTGCTGTGTCTCCAGCACCATTAAATCGCTCACCAAAGGGGGGTGTGTGTGTGTGTGTGTGTGTGTGTGTGTGTGTGTGTGTGTGTGTTTGGGGGTGTCCTATTTAAAAGACTAGCAGTGTGGGTACCCAGGTACACATACACACTCCCCCATCGTGCTTGCTTATCCCTGAGGGCTCGGTGATGCTGCAGTGCTTCTTCTCTGTCAGCCTGTTCTGTGCAGACCATCCTGAACCTGACCTGCTGTTTCGCTCAGCTTCGTTCATACTGAATTCAAACGTGTATGGGATGTTAGCATTAAGTACCCTGCATAGGTCATATTTCAGCCTGCAGCCGCTTTGAAATGCTCTGCAGCAGCATTTTATACTGAAAATATAGAGAGCCGAAGTGAAACAGGAACTTCTGGAACTCAAATTACTGAAGGCAAACCATTTAAACAGTGATGGAGATGGATATTTAAGTTAAGTTATCCTTTATTGATCCCTGTAGGGAAATTCATTCTCTGCATTTAACCCATCCCAGAGTCCAGAGTGTCAGGAGCAGTGGGCAGCTACTGTGCAGCGCCCGGGGACCAACTCCAGTTCTAAGCCAGTGCCTTGGTCAAGGGCACTGACAGGAGAATGAACCTAACATGCACGTTTTGATGGCAGGGGAAACCGGAGCACCCGGAGGGAACCCATGCAAACACAGGGAGAACATGCAGTGGAGATCCAGAGTAATAATTCTGTGTTGACATCAGATGTATACTGTAGTTTCTAACTGTGTGAAACAATGTGACACAAAGTAAAATGGTAACCTTAAGAAAATGCAGTGATAAGTGAGCGACTGAAATTACACAGCCACATACACAAATATTCACAATATATATGTAATATACACAATATCAAATATTATGCATTTATAATTGTGTTCAGTGACACATTTTCTCTTGATGATAAAAGGCAGAGATGGACAATAAATTGTGCGGGCAGCTCTTTATTGTTTGTGCTCTTGGAGCTCTTTAAGATACACCCTCTGACTGCAACACCAGCTCCCTGCAGGAGCCACTTAGGGCTGGACCTGTCTGTCACATGGAGCTGTCTCTCTTCTTCGGTGTTGGTTATTTCTGCATAAGTCTTCTTGCTTTTGCTCTGTATCACCGAAAAAAAAAGTATGATCAGTTTGTCTATCCGATGACTGACTCCATCCAGTATGACAAATCTCTGGCTGAATTATGGAAAGTGTTGCTCAGTGTTGCACCGATTTGTATTTATGCAACAACTATGCTTCTGCAAACAGCATCTGTACACACTTGCTGCAGCAGTAGTTCTTAGCACATGGGCGTCATTAATAGCAGAAGCAGAGTTCCTGGAAAATGAAAAATGTGACTAAAAAGGTGTTGTTCCAGAAAAGTTTTAGATGTGCAGCAGCGTTATAGTCATATTGTTGAATGACCTGTAATAGCGGTCACCATCCTTCCAAATTAGTGTTTGTCCTGTAATGTCCTCTCAACAGCTGGTGGGGACCTGTCCCTGTGGTCAGGTGCAAATCATTTGGGATCACATTTATTTTTGATAATTGCTTTTAAGAGTTACTGCCACTGGCAAGAGTCTGATTTCCACTGGGGACTAAAGGGACATGCCCCCCTCACTTCTTTTCTTTAAAATCCCACTTTTGCCTGACCCACTTTTACCGTCTCTGCACTCACAGCAATAACCTTCACAGAAAGAAGTACATGCCTTAGTGACATTTTGCCCTGTGGTTTTAGCTCTCAGGCTACATACAAGCTGCCCTAACTTCTGATTGGTGATGCGCACTGGAAGCAGTAAATAAACTACTGTTCCCTTCACAAAATGCATTTTGGGTAAAAAAAAACGTTTGTCTGTGACTCTCAGCCACAACAAAGACATTATAGCATGCAGCCTCATCAAAGAGTTTATTTGTACTCTGCAGGTGCAATACTTTCATGACACCACATAAGGAATACTGACCCTTTAAATCTTGATTTTCCAAATTGTGTTTTCAGTCTGCAATTTGGATTTTATTTCTGCATCACAAACAACAAAATGAAACAAGGAAGCACCACCTTCCTGAACTGCAATTAAACACAGTTCAGATTTAATCTGTAATGAACAACTGGCTCTCTGAAAAGAAGAATTCTGCAAAAACTGTGCTAATTAGAAAATGTTGACTAAACTAAAATGATGAACATAGTAAGTACTACATACTAGCTAAACTTCAGCATGTTAGCATTGTCACTGTGGGCATGCTAGCATGCTGATGTTAGCATTTAGCTCAAAGTGCAAGTGTCTGTAAGGTGCGCCTCATTCTATATGCATTTAAGGGAGGATCACGCAAATAATAGGAGACATGTTAACAGAGGTTAATCATATATTCTGCTGGATCCACAGCGCAGATGCACTTTGCCAGAGCTTCAAGGAATGTTGTAGAGAGGAAACAAAATGTGCATTAAATATAGGTTTATATGTGACTAAACACCAGTTATTAGAAACAAAAATGAAGCAATTAGGCCTTTATTAATGAACACAATCTGATTACTGTCACACAAATGTATAGTGGACGGTGATGTGCTTTGTGTTCAGCCAACTTGAATCTGAACTTGACCGTCAATAAACTGTAAAATCATTACAGACTGCGACTAAACCTTTTTTTTAAGACATTTAAGTGTGTTTGGCATTGACCTCAGTATTAACATCTATACCAACACCACCTCCACCTGCTCCGTCTGTCCATCTCTCTCTCTCTCTCTCTCTCTCTCACCACTTGAGGTGGCTTTTTGTGCATATTTGATTTGTTTATACACTTAATTTCCTTTTTGTTTCCCATGAACGACTTTCTTGCCTCCTAATGTATTTATAGTTAGATATATGCTAAATGTTATAACATCACAATTTTATGAGGAATATTTTGAGTAATAGTAACAGTTTTTCTCAGGTGAAGTTGGACCACAGTAAATATTTAGTAATCGAGATCCGTTCTCGTTATCATTTCCTTCCACTGCTGACCTGCGCCTTTGAGCTCTCCTTCACTCACTCACTGTGTCTGTCCTGGAGGGCAGTAGCAGGATCAGTAATAAGCTGCTTGTTCTGCAGTACTTCCACTGGTCCCATTTTTAACACCTAATAAATGAGATAGCCTTTAGTAGTTGAATGTTGAAAATTAGTTCTTTAAAGCCCCCCCGTCTCAAAAATATGTTTGTCTTCTTGTTCCTACAGTTGAATGTTTGAGCTTCACTGTATAGAATGATGTCTGTGCAGAGTTTGACAGTAGAAAGATGTTTTCACATTCATCTGCTGAAAGTGGAAAGTTTCTATGTGCTCATTGAAAATTCCATTTTCGGGCATACAAGCATGATTTGTGACATCACAAATAGTTTGGAAGCCAGTCCTGGTCCAATATTCAACTTGCACAAGTGTGATGTGTAAACCTGAAGCCTCCGGTGCACATCCACTGAGAATGGACTTTACTGTGAAGCAGGAAACACCTGTTGTCCAGCAGGAAAACTTCTATTTATAGATTCTGGATTTTTAATGAAGGAGAAGGAGCAGATGTCATTTCAAAGATCTTAACAAAATAATTTAACTTTTTTTGTATAAATAACACCAGATACAAATTATTAATCAAAGTAGAGCAATTTAAACATGTCTGAAGGGGAGCTTTATGGACTGTAGTTGTTGTGTCAGAAGTCATAGTCACAGACCACACAGTAGTAGTAGCAGCAGCAGCAGCAGCAGCAGCAGTAATAGCAGTCATACTAACAGTAGCACTCTGCTGTCCCATCTGATAACACTGCTTTGACCTCCTGTGTTTTCCAGTTACTCTGGATCTTACTGTGTTCCCAGTGTGTGTCTATAGCAGTTGTGGGTCCCTCTATTTCTTGACAGTATGCTATCGTACCACATACACACACACAACACACAAAAATACACCCACACATACATACATGTGCGTGAGCTGTAACCTCATAATGAAGGTGTGTGTGTCTGTGAATAAAGATCACTGTCATGGCATATCAGACTTGACCTTCAGCTAGCTCAGGCGGGGTTTCCATGGTAACACACATGCATGCACACACACACACACACACACACACACACACACACACACACACACACACAGAAACACAAACTGAGGCTGTAGCGTTCCAAGTAAACCATGATAATATGTGTGTCAGTGGTGCCAGCGGCGGTGGTCACGGAACGGTGGCTAACTGATACTCTCACACAGCAGAGCCTCATTTCCTGTCTCCCTCCATTGTTCTGGTTCTCACACACACTGAGCACTTCCACATGTGGCACAGTATGCTTTGACATCTGTTACACACTGGGTCCCTCTGTTGGGGATTACCTGTAATGACAGCAGCAGCATCACAGCTCTGTTCAGCATATCTACCTTAAATGATGATGGTCAATGGTCAACGTCAAGTTTTTAAAAAGGATGTTACATGCTTTTCATCAGTCAGTTGTATGTCTTAAATATCGGTTTCTCAGAAACCGGGGAAAAATGCTTGTTTGTAGATTTGCAGACTGCTGATGTCTGTTTCTGGTGTTCACTCAGTTTCTTGTCCAGGGTCCTTGCGGTTTCACTGATGTAGTGTTCCCCACAGTAGAGGTCTTCTCAGGTCCACCTGACTGGGACCTGAATCAGACTTGACCCAAATTATACTCAGTCTAATCAGGTCAGATAGGGTCTTAACATACTGCCATGGGTCTCTGGCAGGAAATCAGTAGTATATGTAAAAAGTGTATGTTATCAAATAACAATTGTTTTTTGGAATTTGACTCACACATATTAAATGTTTTATCTTGTATCTATCGCCTAGCTGGCTACAGAGTATTTTATTGTTGGTGCAGGAGGTGAAAATAGGACTTTATCTTTGAAGCATATTACTGTGATGTTTTTGGAAATTAAGTCTGTAGCTGAAAGTATGCAGAAGTAGTAGAACTTCAAAGTGGAGTAGGTTGAAGAGGATTTCAGTTCCATTATTAAAAAGCTGAAGTCTGCAGATGTAGTATTCGACCGAAAAACGTACAGAAGAGGAAGAATACAAAGTCAGATTAATAAAGATTTGAAGAACAATATTGCCGCTGAATCAGCATTCACATTAATAAATAGCAAGAAGAACATAGGTTATACACCAACAAGCCCAACCACAGCTCATCTGATTTACATAAAGACCTGATGCTGTGCTGTTTTTCTGACACATGTTGCGGATGTCTGGAAAGTAATGGAGCACTAAAGAAAGTGTTTTCTGCTGCTGAACTAAATATCCTAATGTAAGCTCAACAAAAAGATCAGTTATTTCATAAATAATTGTGAAAAACCAATGTGGGAGATTTTTGGTAAGGGTAGATTATTGCTGTGCGCTATTGGCTGCTTGTAGTTTGACATGCTTTTTACTTTAGTCTGTCATAAAGCTACTGCTGTTGAGCTTTTGTTTCTTTTTCAGTCTTTAACATATTGTACGTTTTTAGCCATATTAGCCGCATGGCTGTAGGATGATGGTTGGTCGGTTCACCACTGTGGTTCAGACTGAGATATATCAACAAGTATCAAATGGATTGCCATGGAATTTGGTACAGACATTCATGGTCCCCAGAGCATGTATCCTACTGACTTTGGTGATGCCCTGACTTTTCCCTTATCTCCATCAACAGTTAAAACATTTTTTGTCTTTCATTTTCACCAACCTCAGTTGTACTTTGTGTTTAGCAAGCTAACATTTGCTAATTAGCACATGGTAAACATCAGCATGCTAGCGTTGTCATTTTGAGCATGTTAGCATGCTTACGTTAGCATTTAGCTCAAAGCACTGCTGTACCAAAGTAATGGCTGTAGACTCTTAGTGTTGTTATTCATTATATCAACACAATGCATGTTGAAATGCATCGACAACTGCCTGATGTGCATTTCTTTCACCATCCTGTCACTGCAGCGCAAACAACTGCCACTAAATAAAATTCTCTCATAGGGTCCATCATGGTACCCTTTTCAACCATAGATCTCTTTACAACTCTCACTCACAGAATTAAATATTTATGAGGAGCTCTTAAAGGCAGCATGATGATTATCTTAAAAAACCATGCAGTGTTATGGAGCCTGTGGGAGACAGAGGCCTCACATTTTACATCTGGTAGATGCTGTAAAAGATATAGGATAGAGAAACATTTGGATTTTTACTGTTACAGTGCCAAGGCTGACAGATTTACTATGTGGAGAGGAGGAAAAGATCTACATTTCCAATCTAATTTCTGCTAAGGCCATTAAATAAAATGAGATGTGAAAATGTTTGGTCACAAGAACCCACCCAAGAGTTTCAGGGTTATGGTGTGACAGCACATTGGCAGAAGCTTAGATGACATCCTCTGGATGAAACAGTTTGATTTGCAGCCTTGTAGGGAGGAACAGAGGGTCGAGTGGAAAACATGAAGACAGAAGAGAGAAATATTGTTGCAAAGGAAGCCCATATTTCTGACAACCCCTTCAAAATCAGGGAGCTTCATGTGAGTCCAGAGATATGTGGGTAGTTTGGAATGAGACTAATACTTTATTTGCCAGGACTGAAACTAAAAGGAAGCCTTTATCCCTGCTGATGTTGGGTAAGGAGTTATGGAATGTTAGGAAGGTAAACATTTGTCAAAGGATTGTTCCAGGGACATGGAGCTGGAAACTGCTAATAAACACTGAGAGAACCTCACCCACAGAGCCTCATATAGCACAACATTCTGCTACAATTTACAACACCAGTGTGATTATATGATCTTTATATTCACAATGACTGAATATATTTATTTGTGGCCAAATTGGCTGGAAAACCTCTGACGAGACTTTGGGACAGATCTTTCAGTTAAAGGCGTGGTCACACCAGCTTTTACAACAGCCAAACTTTGTGGCAAAATCAATTTATTTCGGTGGAATCACTCACAGTGACTCTAATTTAAACCCAAGCTAATCTTTTGTGTCAAGTTCAACTTTGGTTATCTTTATGACAGTACTGGATTTCTATATGATTTTAGCATCAATGTGATGATGTACTGACCTCCCAGGTATTTCATTTACTGGATTAGCCAAAAACAGACATGTCTGACCATAAAAAGGTTCTCAGTAGATTTTCCAGGAACCTTACTCTTTTATGAATTAAAAATCAGTATCGTGATATAAAATTACATTTACTGTGATAGAAAATTTTATCCATGTCACCCATCCCTTGATCAAACTATTGCACGCTTATGAACAACCTATTAAAAAGTGGTTACATGTGTTATGTGTTGCGTAAATTTTGACTACTTCAATATCAAATGCATTATGAAAACCTTTAATACGATACCTTTACGACACGTATCACGATACAGGGGTTACAGTTCAATATATTACGATACTGTAGACAAGGTGATATACTGCGATTTTTTTAAAATCAAATTTTAGGAAAACTGTCATAGTATAAAGAACACACCACCATATGCATAAAATCTGAGTTAAAGAAGTTTACTTTTTTAATGCAATCAGAACAGTGGGATCTGGATTTGTATTTATCACAGTCCCTGTAACATCACAACAAGATAGATTACATCACTGCTATCTAGCGGTCGGGGTTAAACGTAACACAACCATGAGTCTGGAGTCAGTTAAATTGTATCTACTTTCATTAACTGATTTTGTTCATATAACCACTTTATCTGTCAATATGTGACTATTTCCCAGTAGTATCCGTTTGGATTAAAGGATAATTCCGGTTTATTAAATCTTGGGCACTTTTTTGTTAATTTTGGCCATAATTTCTATCGGCTATGATAACATGGTACTCACCAAAAACTAGACTGCTCGTGTTTCTTACACTGTTGGATTTCAGTGTAGCGACGTCACCGTAATATCTGAGTTTCAGTAATATACAGTATATATTAACAAACTGGCATAGTTGTCTCATATTCTCTTCCCTCTCTCTGTCTCCCGCTCTGTCAGGACTTGGAGGAACTGGAGTCGGTCTTGTGTTCCAGGGCCCCGGAAAGCAACACTCAAGAGGCCTGGGAAAGTCGCGGCGGTGTTAACCTGGCCAACTCACGCTCATCTTCCGGTCTGAGCCGGCAGGAACGCAACAGGCAGCTGTGGGAGGACATTAGCATGGTGGAGGAAGACTCCAGTAAACTCAATGCCCTGCAGCTTCGCCTGGACGAGTCCCAGAAAGTCCTGCTGAAAGAGAGAGAGTAAGAGAGACAGAAAATCCCAAACTGTCTAGGCTGTAGCATAGCATGAAGTGGGACATAACAACAGTTGCAGTGGTAGAGAATCCAGTTAGTCCAACTTTACTGTTTTTAAAATTCATGTTGGAATGTAACTTCTATTTGATGAAGCTGTCTACTTCTACTCCACTACAGATAGAGTTACTAGTTGTTTTGCAGATTAATATTGAACCTATAAAAATTCAATTTATAAAATACAATACATTCATATAGACTACCCAACGATATGTTAAATAGTTGAAATTAGCTCCACCACCACCTCCACTACAACATTAAAATGCTACTTTAATTATACTGCATTAATAGTAATAATCCAATGTAATAACAACATAACACTGAAAGAGGCCAATCTGAGTAATGAATACTTTTACTTTTAAGGACATTTTGCTGACAACACTGTAATTTTAAGGATGCATGTTGGAAACATGGTGTTTACAAGGCAGGGAAGGGTCTAACAGAAAGAGGCTATTGGTAGGATCCAGGGATTTTTAGTAGCTTGAACCATACTAAGGACTAAAAGTCAGGATATCTCAGCCTCTGCTGCTTTGATTTTGACCATTCCTTTTCAAATCGGTCTCTTGTGTTAATGTAAGTCCAACACTAAATTGCTGGAGTACCCCTTTAAAGAAGATTTTGAATGCAGGACTTGTAATGGAGTATTTTTACATTTCTACTTTTGCGTACATAAAGGATGCTACTTCCTCCACTGTTCATTAAAAAAATGGGGACCTATGCTGACAGATTAGACTCACATACCCATAAACCAATTGTGTTACCCTCTCCTAAACTAATTATCATTTTCTGCTCTCAGTTGCTCAATAGAGGTTCCTTATACTGTATTTGCATGTGATTTTGCACTTCCTACATAAGGGCATCAGTTCTCTCTTGGGAGCAGCAAAAGCGGTGTCTCCTTTATTACCTTGTTAAGAGTGGTGTGGCACACCTGCCAACCTGTAACCAGTGTAAACTGTAACCATAGCAGACAATGAAAATTCCTCCACCACTGCTTATTCTACACCCAGTCAATGTGATGACCACCTCTGCTGACAGCTCTGTCAGGAGCACAGCAGCTGAAGCCAGGAAGTGCATCCTACACTTTTTATTTTCTTTGAAAGTGCGAAAATGTGACATGTTTTAGTTTACAGCCAGCAAAGTACTAAAACACGAGTGTCATGGGTAAAATGTGGGACATGGCAGGTATGCGGTGGTTGGAAAAGAGGTGATTAGATTGGTTAGAACTGAAGCCAGGACCGGCCACACTCACTGCAAACATATCCCTTCCTTTGGCTGTGAAATACATTTCTTTGCATGCATGGCTGGTCACAAGTGCCATGTGTTTCTGAAGGTGTGTATATATATATATATATATATATATATATATATATATATGTATGT
>VMKM01004163.1:0-21413 GCA_008360985.2 Macquaria ambigua | reverse complement strand
ATATATTCCTGTTTTATTACCCGATGGAGTCACATTTCCCTCAGACAACCCCACTATACTCTTAAAAATACAGTACTAGTCAGTACAGTACTGACTTGGAGGGTGTGAATACTTATGCAAACAAGTATTTTGTATTTTATATTTGCAATAAATTTAAATCACGTTGTTAAGATATGATTTCACTTTGACATATTTGTGTCAAATAAGCCACATTAAATCTACTTTGATTCAACGTTGTTTCAGAATAAAACATGTAAACCTCCAAGAGGGTGAATATTTTTTATAGGTAATGTATATGCAAAAATTTTTATCACTTCCGCCTCTACCAAACCATAAAACAATGCATAAACAAATGCTCTTCCTGACATTTCGGCTTCTTCAAGTTCACCAGACACATTCAGCATGATGAAGAATAGAAGTAGAATTACATTAGGAAATAAATAGGGACTGCAGAGCACGAACATGAGCGTCGGTCTCCTCGCTCTCCTCTGTTTCGACTATGCTGTAAACATGCCCCCAGGTTGTCAGCAAGTATTTTTCCAGCCCCTTGCCAGCCAAGCATAGCTGCTTCTAAAGATCACCCGCCGGAGATGTTGATCTCATCTTACCACTATTTGGCTGTATAAGCTTTTTGAAAGACAGAGATTGCTGCCAAGTTATTTCTAAACCTTTTCTCTGAAACTTAATGTCTCCAAAATTGAGGCATATTTGTATTTTTAAGGGCTTACTGGGGAGAGAGAAAAGGGGATGATGGCCTCTTGGTGTAAAAAATACACAGTTTTTGCAGTTTCTTCTCATCAAACGGCACTTTACAATAAATGCCGCTCATCTTCAACATGTTCTTCCGACACCCGGGCCGTGTGAATTTATGGAAAGCAGCAGAGAAAAAACGCTGAAACCATATCCGGTGGGTTACGGTGGCGGTGCCAGACAGATGATCTGGTTTCGGAAGAAGAGAGAGTCTGGATTTGGCCTAGAGGGGCGCATTAAAAACCTCAGGGGCCTCTCTCAGATGAGCATCCATTTATCAAAGTGGTTGTAATGGGCCGATGTTTAATTAGTCATGTAATGTGACAAAGACAAGAGCAAGTGCATGTCATGGGAATGTTAAACAACCGCCCCCTTTCTCTTCGAGCCTCATGTGTTTCACTCATCCCAACCCTGAACCCCCACCCGCCTACGCTCACTCGTCATTCCTCATCCAGAATTAATTCTTCCGCCACTTCCCTGAATCCTCTAATAACCTTTACCCTGCTCATAATCCCTCTGACACTGTCTTCCCTTCTTATACAGCCAGGCCACTGACACCATATGAAACCAGAGACCTAATTAATCACCCAATCAACCTATAAGTCCTGCTTTTTATCAGTGCGTTCAAGTTCCCATGGGGCATGTCTCGACACGTCAGGAATGACCAACCAAGGCATTCTGGACCCCAGGAATGTGGCTCGGTGGCACCAGGGTCACAGTCAGACCGCTCATCGCTGCACTCTGTGCTTGTAGCGTTTCCTGTAGCAACACCACAAAACCAGCAAAAACCAACGCTTGATATGCCTTGGCTTTTGTCCTCAACCAGGTTTGGTTGATCCACTTTCTAGCATGCCTTTGCATTTGGAGGTCAGGAGCAGAGCAGTTTGTCCGAGGCAGCCGGGGGAGTGCCACGGCCTCCTCGCAGGCCCCTCAGAGCTGTGTGGTCCCTGAGGGAAGCCTCATATTTCGGTCGTTGGCTAATTGAGCGGGATGACGAGGCCGGAGAGGCTCTCAGCCCCGTCCTCTCCTACGGGTTTGGTTTATGAAGCCCTGCTGACTTTGCTGTCAGTGTCAAACGCTTGTTAGGACATCATCAATCTCGCAGCAGTTAAGAATATTCCCAGAACAGAATGAAGGGGGCAGGTGATAGATGGGCAGGGAGACGGAAGAGCAGAGGGAAAGTTGTTTGAAAATGTGGAAGGAAGGTAGTTATTGATGAGAAAATGACAGTCCTCTTAAGAAGGAAAGAAACAAGAATGACCCAAAAGTAAAAGTGGAAGTTTGTTGAACTTTCTTAGCAAGTCAAATAAGTGCTTGTTGGGAATGTGCTTCTGGGCTTCATGTGAGCAGTAAAAACAATAAATCACTGGTTCCAGAGAAAGTGCATGCATTGTTCGTTTTGTCCACATGCCAAAATTAACGCTCTCGGGTATCAAATCTTGACAGAGGAATAAATTACGCTCATCACCAGTTGTAACAGACGGGAAGGGATTTGTTCGCACTGCGGACATACACAAGTCTGTGTTTGTCTTTGCCACGGAAGTATCCATGTAGGGGCTCAAGCCGAACACACATTTCGATCTGTAAATCATTTCCTACCATCCTCAAGACTAATCTCTCCTTCCCTCCCCTCATTTCGTCTTTTTTCTCATACGCTCTTTGCTGCTCGATAACGCTTCACACCGCTCATGCTCAGGCACCTCGCTCGCCTGCAGCACTGACCGACGGTAAAGTGATTTGAAAAGGAAAGCCATAAACGTGATGGATGTGGTCCAGCTCTGGGTTTAGCCCCAGCTGTCGGGCATGTTTTTTGTCATTTCAGACAGACCCGCTGGGTGCGCGCCCTTCTTCACCCGCACTCATCCACTCTTTTCGGGGTTTGAGGGGAGTTTTAAGACGAATGTGTTCTTAAAGGCTGTCAAGGTCACGAGTTCAAACCAGTGGCCGACACTACTATGAAGATTGGAGATTACATTTTTACGGGATGAGATCTTTACTGGCATCTACCGAAAGCCAATAAGGTGCAGTTGAAGTGATGCAGTGAGCTGGTATCGTGTGTTTTCAATAAAGGCACAGGTGGTCTATCTTAGATTTCCTTCTTTGGCTTCAAATGCAAGTCATATAAATCAATCACTTTGTGTTTTTTTTTGTTTTATGATCTAGCTCTCATGGTTTTCTCTTAAAAATGATTTTAAAATGTTTTTCTTCCACAGGCTGGATGACATGATGTTCCTACCCTTTTCCCCTCCCCCCTCCACCTCTCTTTTCCCTGTTTTCCTTCTACTCCTCCTTTTCCTTCCTCCATCCCTCGTCTCCTCTTCCCTTTCCCACACCCCGTTGAGCTGGACTTCGCCTCATGACCCCTGCTACCAACTAGACGGCCGCCCACGACACTGCCTGTCGGAGTTTATCAACGCGGCCTATGGCGTCCCAGTCAATGCTAGCCACTCGCTGCAAGGGCCTGATTATGACAGCAACATCACCACCTTGACGGACCTCCACAACCCCCACAACCTCACCTGCTGGATGGCTCACCGAGGTCCAGACACGGGAGAATGGGTTCTCACGCTGCCTCTGGGCCGCCGCTTTGAGATCACCTACATAAGTTTGCAGTTCTGCCAGCAGGGGGAGCCATCGGATCCTATCTCCATCTCCATCCTCAAGTCGATGGACTACGGCCGCACCTGGAGGCCGATGCAGCACTACTCCAGCGACTGCCTTGGGAACTTCGGGCTGCCCTCCCAGACGGTGGCCCAGACAAGGCACCAAGAGACAGAGCCCCTCTGCTCAGACCCTCGACCCCTGCAAAAGCAGAGGGGTGGCATGGTGCTGGCCTTCTCCACCCTGGACGGACGGCCATCCTCTCCCGATTTTGACCACAGCCACACCCTTCAGGACTGGGTGACAGCCACGGACATCCGTGTGGTCTTCCACCAGGTGTCCAAAGATGCCAAGGTGGGCAACTTGGATAAGAAAGAAGAAGCACGATGGCGTGATGGTGCAGAAGATGACAGAGGGACTGGCCTTCTGAGGTGGAGGTCAGGCTACAAGGGGCGCACTGGAGATCAGGTCGACAAGTTGAACACAGATAATACACTGGCATTTTTTGAAAGGGAGACAAAAAACTCAGAGACAAGGGGAAGGAACAAAGGGGAGAAAGTGGACAAACATGGAAGGAAAGGTCCTTATAAAGGGTCAGGTCAAGACGAAGATGGACACAATGTGACCAGCAAAGAAGGGGGCGATAGTTTTAGTACGGATACTCTTGCTTCTTCAAAGAAAGGTGGGAAAGGCAGAGGGCGTGGCCGCAAGAAGGAAAACAATCATTGGCTTCCTTGCCCCAATGGAGGTTGTAATTGGACAGTGGAGGGGCGGAGCAGGAGCAACAAGGGGCGGGAACTGAGGAAGAGGAGGAACAATAATCTCAACACCAAACAAAGCTCCAGGACTCTGCAGGTGACCCCACCCTCTGCTTTTATCGCTGCTGTCCGAGCTTCTCTGGCCCTCTCTGACCTGCAAGTTGGCGGCAGGTGTAAATGTAACGGACACGCTTCCAGGTGTCGCCGTGACGACACAGGCCGAGCAATGTGCATGTGCGAGCATCACACGGCGGGGCCAGACTGTGATGTGTGCGAGGATTTCTACTGTGACAGACCATGGCATCGAGCTACACCCACGCACCCAAACCCCTGCGTTGGTGAGTCCTGCATCCTATTAAAAAAATTATGTTATACCCTGCACATGTTTTTTTATGTTTTTATATAATTTTAGATGACAACTAAACATGCAGCACAAGCCATAATACAAAAACAAAAACAAACAAAAGGTAGAAAGGAGGGAGTGTGAATGTAAAAAATATGAGTAACACATGTTTTATTTATTTATAGGTGTATTTTTTCCTCTTCCCAAACACTCACAGTACAAAATGAAAAAGTCAATAAAATACTAATCCAAAGAAAAGAAAAAAAGTAGTATACTGTAAATTCTACTGATCAATTTAAGTGCCAGCAATTTAGCATTTAGCACCTCCACCAAAAAAAGACACAAAAAATATGCTGACTTTTCCTAGTATGGAAGAATTTAAATGCGTTGTTGCTGAAACAGTACAAGCCAAGCTAAAGCTGTAAAGCGGTAACGAATTGTAACTTTAGCTGACATTTAGCTTGACTTGTTACTTTTTGAGTGAATGTGAATATGTAGCGATAATATGAACAAGCTATTTTAATAGCTATTAAATAGCTATTTTAATTTGTCTGCGTTGTGTGGGAGAGGAGCTGGAGTGGGCACTTTTATTTACATATTGTTCCTGTCAGAATAAACAGAGGTGGTGCCCTGGTTGTCTAGGGGTTTAAGGCCCAAACCATGAACTGCCATGTCCCTGGTTCAAGTCTGGCTAGAGACTTTTGTTGCATGCCAAATCCCCATCTCTCTCTCTCTCTTGCTCCCTTTATTTCCTCCTGTCATCTTTCTGCCATCGACTCTCTAGTAAAAGCATAAGAGGCCCCAAAAATACTTTAAAAAAGAAAGAAGTCACAGCGTCATGGCATCTTCATTACTAACAAACACAGCAATGATGCCACCACTTACACAAGCATTCCTCCTGTTTCCCAACCCCTGAACCTGAAACTTACCAATCAAAAACAAACCAATTAATGCAAAACAGTGGGTGTGAGATCTTCTGACGATGTGTAGATCATTTCCTTCATCGGTATTTATTATGTCCCTCCCTCTCCAGCTTGCGAGTGTAACGGCCATTCGAACAAGTGCCGCTTCAGCATGGAGGTGTTTCAGCAGTCGGGCCGGCGTAGCGGAGGAGTGTGTCAGAAGTGTCGCCACCACACGGCCGGACGCCACTGCCAGTACTGCCAGAATGGATACACCCGCGACCACAGCAAGCCACTGAACCACCGCAAGGCCTGCCAAGGTCAGTCACTAGATGTGTGTGTGTGTGTGTGTGTGTGTGTGTGTGTGTGTGTGTGTTTGGGACAAGGTTAAGGGGAAGAAGGAGGTGTATTCTTGTTTGTGTATTTGTGCATATGCATGGGTGAATGCCATGTAACTTTAATAACTAACTGTGCATTCCTGGAAGATGTTTATGTCTTACTGCCTGAATGCATGTCTCTGTGTGTGTTTACGTGCCCACTCTGTCTCTGTCCGAGCATACAGAAGTGTTTATGGGGTGGTTACATTGTGAGAGGGGACAGCTATTCCTGTTAGAGATATGCACACAAAAACACACACAAACCCCACTGAGCTGCCACCTGTATCCCCATCGTTACCACCGGTTGGCATCTGCCGTGACCCCTGACCTTTGACTGGTCACATGTCCTAAGTGACTGTGACACTCTGGCATGCTCGTGTGGAAGCTTTGCCTCGGGCCTAATATATCCAAAGTTAATGGGCTCTCTTTGGGCTTGACACAGGGATGAAAAAATATGTGCTATGATTAAAACATCCCCATATTTTATCACTTTTTATGCATGAAACAAAAGCAAACTGCAAATTCATATCCTCCACCACACTGTCTCACATCTCAGCTTTAATTTACTGATGCTATATTTCACCGAGTTACCCTTCAGAGGCCAATTACTCATTTTCTCCAGTCAGGTTGTTTGGACTCATTGTAAGGATTTGTGTAAACATTACTAGAGTGTGAACAGAGCTGCTGAAGTGTGGCTTCCTCTCTCTATCTGTCTTCTCTCATTGGGTCTTGTGCTGTGATAGTAGTGGTAAATAAAAAGCTTTGCAATGTAAACCAAGCAAATCCAGGCAGTAATCATTATACAGCATCACAACAGCCAACATTAAGGGGGAACAAAACAGAAAAGAAATTAATTTAGATACAGGATTGGTCTCCATCTTGATAAAGACTGATGAGCTAAAACCACCAAGTCCAGGACCGTACTGTTCGATGCCTGACCAATTTTAATAAGTTGCAAATGTATTAGTGAATGTGACATTCAGTTGATAGCTCAATGGAGGAATTTGTCTTTGCTGTCCCAACTAGGCAGCTACAA
Source organism: Macquaria ambigua (assembly GCA_008360985.2). Taxonomy (NCBI): domain Eukaryota; kingdom Metazoa; phylum Chordata; class Actinopteri; order Centrarchiformes; family Percichthyidae; genus Macquaria; species Macquaria ambigua. The sequence goes on along the minus strand of VMKM01004163.1, from coordinate 14,646 downwards.
AACAGCTTTTATGATGTTAGTAGAGGTCGTGTCTTTGCTCAAGGACGCTCCCTCAGGACGGATGCTGTCAAGCAGGATTAAACCTGCGTCGTTGGTCCTGTCACTGATGGATGGTCTTCTTAATTCTGCCTATTGACCTGTCTGTTGTTTGTGCAGTAGTCACAGACTTTGACACACGTTTTTGCTTAATATATCTTTAACTTGCTTCCTTGTTGTCACAACTCGATGCGTTCGTCTCCACAAAGACAGGGCAGCTCAACCAAATACACTTGCTTGTTTCCATACCTATTTCATATTCGTGATAAAACATATTGACACGTGGAAGCTTCCCAGTATAACCACAGTCTTTATGATTGGCCACTGAAAACCTTCACTGGGTATCTGAACCAGCCACAAGACTATTTCTTTAAAGGTGCACTAGTTAATATTTTTACACTAGCTATGTATCAGTGTATAATGTGAATGGGGTCGCTCATAACGAACACACAACTCTGCAGTTCACCTCAACTCTACGGAGCACCCTGTAACTTTGCTGTTTTGGTTCACTCTCACTGCTCTCATCAGTGTTGGTTACAGCAGGCAGCTGGTTTCAGCAAAAAAAAAAAGTTTAAATAAACCACTGTACGCTACCTGCCCAGCAACAAACAGCAGACAGGCAAAGTTAGCAACTAGCTGGTGAACACACTGGGGCATCTAGCAGCCAAAGATCCAAATATTTCCCTCAGGAGTTGGTGGAGACCAAAACAGAGAAAAAGGAGGGTGAATATTGGACATGCAGGTGTCAGATGGAGAGAGAGACGACTTCAAATAAATGATAACTTTGCTCCATGTCTGCTGGATGTGAAATTATTATATTATATCTGTTTGCTAACACATCACCTCCATAAGATGATAAGTTTTGCTGCCCCCAAGTGGCCAAAAAAAAAAAAAAAATGATTGCTAGTTTAACCTCAAGGCTACTAAAAATAAGACATCAGTATAACTTCTCTAATCTTCTCATTCTCTTTTTCAGCGTGTCAGTGCCATGCTGTGGGAGCAGTGGGTCGCTGGTGTAACCAGACATCAGGTCAGTGTCTGTGTCGAGAAGGGGTGACGGGCCTCAGGTGTAACCGTTGTGCCCCGGGATACAAACAGGGCAGGTCCCCTCTACGGCCCTGCATACGTAAGTCAACCACCAGTATTAATGTTTATTCAGAATCTGGAAAACTGCGAATAATGGCAGTTGTCTCCAAGAAGCAAAGGCAGAAGTAGCATGACATTTTAGACGTTCAGAGAGGAGCCTCCCAATCCTGGTTTCTCTTGACAATGACCACGGCTTTTCCCTAACCTTATCCAAGTAGTTTGAGTTGCCTAAATTTGAAGGGGACGGATCAGAAAACAGTCATGCACTTACACATAAATCATCAGTGCATCAGATCAGAAAATATAGGTCGTTTTGGAAGTTGATGAGAATGTTGCTTATGTTGGAGGACTTGTTTTAATATGGTTTATGAGTCTTAACTTATCTAAAAAGAAATGTTCTCTCTGCATTCGATGCATGCAACCTTGCTCAAATATATCACAGACATTTAATAGTTTGTTGTCAGTCATGACAAAGTGACCTCTTTAATTTCTCCTTCAACCTGATTTGCTTGTGGCCAAAATGGATTAAACCTCCTATCAAGCTCTGTAAGCCTTTATCAAGTAGTAGCTTTATATAAAAGGGGCCGCTGCTGTCCAGACTAATTTGGCCCAATCTCCCAACATGTCCCCTTTTCATCATCCCTAGAGACGGTTTCCATAGCAGCGTTAACATGAGCTGACCACTACAGGGAAACCTCATCTCCAGCTGATCTGGGATCAGCGTCAGATCAAGTGGATTGTTGCTACTCATATCTCTGAGCCTGGCCAGCACCCCGAACCTCAGCCATGAGCGCTAATCCACGTGCACTTCCCCGGCTAATCGCGCGAGTGCCGACAACTACACAGGCACTGACGCTGTGTAAGCCCCAATCAGGTGACATAGGGAGCCAGCGGCGGTGAGCTTCACACCTGTTGTGCAGCTCAAAACGCCCCCCATCACAGGGCCCAGACTCATAACTCTCCCAGTGAAAGGAGTGAGTGAAAGAAAACCTTGTTTGTTTTTACTGCCAGACCATCTCAGGCTATGTATAGCATCTCTTACCCCCCACCACCACCTCTAACACCTCCTCTGGTCAGACAGACCAAGAGGCATGCAGCAGGCTAAACTTAAAGTTAGCTCTCACTGAAACTTTTTATCCACACCTTGTAGCAGCACAGGAAGTCTGCTGTCCTCCCCTACAAAGGCAAAACACAGTAACTACATTTTTGGTCAAAAGTGAGAGAAGACAGCCAACTAGACAATTAAAACAAGAGAGCTATATTAAAAATATCAATTTTAATGAACTGATATTTTGGTAATTCAGTTAGTTATTTCACATAATAAAATGAGGCTGTATAGCTAAATCAAACCGTGATGCAGAAAAAACCCAGCTAAACTCCTGTTAAGCTAAGGTAGCGCTGGGAGGTTAAGCTAACGTAACTATCGTTAGCTTATCCAGATTTTCAGTAGCTGTCACCTCAGCTTTTGGCTGAAGTGGAATTCATGCTATTACAGCTACCTTTAAAATCGCATATTTAAATAAATTATATTATAAATTAATTCATTACATTAGTTTTAATATAAATATCAATAATAGAAGGACAACCAGACACTTAGCAAAACAGTTATGTTTAATTCCCATGAACTATGAAACGTAAATAAACAAAATAAAGTTTTTTTCTTAAACAAACTAGCTACAGTGGACAAGAAAGTTGAACACATTTTGTTGGTAGATCATTTTGTCATTGCGCTTTGAAAATTATATGTCAGAGTGCAATAACTGCATTTTAGGTATTATGTGGGTGATGGTCAGCTTTGTAGTCATGTTGTCTTGTTTACTTATTCTTTGATTAGATATTTATTGGTTTAAATCAATCGTGTACAATTGCTTGAGTTTAGGCAATATTTGAAAAGCTTGGCTTCTTTTATGAAATGAAAAAAGGTTGTTGCAGAAAAAAATGTGTATATTCCTCACAGGAAGATATCGCTCATCCCTCATTTTGACCTCTCACATATACATTATGTACATATACACACAAACACACAGCACCTTCCTGTGTTTTAAAAGTGGGGGACAGTCAGCTGGGTGGGGGTGTAGGGTGTCACTGGCCCAGTTGTGTCAGACAGGACAGGACATGGACGGGGAGACGGAGTGTGAGCTTGATAAAATATGGCTGCACTGTCACACACTTTTACAAGAGGCCTGGATAATGTATGTACAGAGCAGCAGGTTGTTCATTTTCCATCTACAAGTTCACGGACACACACACACACACACACACACACACACACACACACACACACACACACACACTCAAGCAAACTTTATTAGACTCTGTTTAATGTTTGAGACAAAACCATACAAGAAGGGATGGTTTGACCTTATTAAATTACCAAAAGTAAAGTTTGTGTCTGTGTGTGTGTGTTCAAGTGAGCGTCAGAGAGTGTGTTTTTTTCTATCCCATAAAAAAGGACCACACATACACACACGCGCGCGTTTTTGACACTTGCTTATCTTCTGTGCAGACATGCCCCACGCACCGAGAGGCATTCAAGCATAGCGCACATAACACACGCAAACACACTCGGTCTGCAACAACCTGACAGCTCCTGTATAGGCTGAAGCGTCTCTCTGTGTATCTGTTCCTGAAACTGTGTTTATGTTCGCAGGAATTCAAGAGGTCGCTCCGACCCCAGTGTACCAACCTCAATACAGCATAGGTGGGTAGAATGACACTGGCTTATAATTTAACCTATTAATAAATACATCTAATACAGTTTGAGGTGATATTTCGGTGTGGAATGTGTGGATGTATTACAAGGTCTTATACATCCATGCCGCGTTAGCAAATAATCTAACGTTAGCTAAAATTGCCCAGCTAAAATCACAATATATATTTTTTAAGTTAAATTACAGTCCGTTCACACACAGGCAATATAAATTGATTAATATATGTAAAACATTACATATAGTACCTTTAAAACTCACCTGTTCTCATTTGTTCTCACCTGTTAGCATTTTCCCGACACTTATTTTACAATGACAGTTGCCATGGTAACTATCCCTTCAACATCTCTGGTTGTATTTGGTCATTGTGGGTAATGTCGCAAATCAGTGAGCAGGACTGTTGTATGGCAATATTGGATTTTTGCATCAATGCGATAAATTAACTTGATTTTTTAAATATATAATTCTCAGGATTAAACAAAAACAAAAATCCCTTCATGGTTATTTTATGTGTAAACAGTTTCTCAATTAAATTTCAAAAAAATATATGATATCAGAGTAAGAAAGTACCTGATAGATGTTTTTTATCCATATCACCCAACCCTAATATTAAGTATGTATATATTATAATGGCTTATTATTTTTCTTTTAGCCCAAGTTAAGCTTCATCCCCTTCTTTTTATATCTATTTATCGCTTTTGATCTTTTTGTAAATCACCTTGTAACTACTAGTTTGATAGGTGTTAATAATAAAATAAATAAATAAAAACTGTACATTCTTATTAAATCAAATAAGGGATGTGTGAGAGATTAAAATGTTCAGAGCAACTTTCACTCAAAGGAAATAATGCCTTTACCATAATAACAGAATATTTAATTATCTGAACTATCCTTTTAACCCAGTTGATGTCACCTCATGTACAACATACAAACTTAAAACACGTCTATGGACTCTCATCAAAACAAAAATCTTCTGTTTTGGGAGCTCCTGCTCTAACTCCCCATGCAGTAGCTAACCACTCCCTCCTAGTGGCGGCTTGAGGAATGTCCCACCTGCTGCAGTTGAGGTCATCTGTTAGTCACAGGATACTGTGATGACAAATAGGAGCAGCCATATTGTAATTAGGGGAAAAGACATGTGCTGATATGCTTGCTATGAGATGATACCCCCCTCGTTTGATGCATTCTCCCTCCCTCTCCCTCTCTTTCGGCCTCTGTTATAGCGGAGGAGTGTGTTTCATACTGCCAGCCCTCTCAGGTTAAAGTCCGGATGAACTTGGAGACCTATTGTCTCAAGGACTACGGTTGGTGTCATGTTATTTATTATTATTATTATTACCATGTCAAAAAAAAATAATGTTCTCAAACTGTTCCATATTAAAAACTGCATTTATATAGATTTTTCAGTATCTTATAAAGCATGTTCAGAAATATAAAACAAATGGATCTACACAGAAAATTGTCATAAAATGTAACCTATTGTAAATCTGATGAATGAAACCAAATTTGCGTCACGTAAAACCTAAATATTAAACATAATAGATTTTAAAAAATGATAATGGTCCAAAAATATAATTTCAAAAATGCATCTCTGTCTTTCTCAGTGCTGAAGGTGCAGGTGAGAGGGATGGAGCGTTCAGGTCCCTGGTGGCAGTTCTCCATCTCAGTCCAAACCATCTTCCGCACGGGGGCCACCTCCCGCGTTCGCAGGGGCGTCAACTCCCTCTGGGTCCCCGACCGCGACCTCGGCTGCGGCTGCCCCGCCCTCCACGTGGGCCGGACCTTCCTCCTGATTGGTGCAGAGGAGGGGGAGCGGGGCTGGGGCCCTGAGGAGAGTCGCCTGGTGGCGGACCGCTCCACTCTGGCCCTCCAGTGGCGGGAACACTGGAGCCCCAAACTGAGGGGCTTCCGTGGGCAGGACAAGAGGGGGCGCTGCCCGCCGAAATCCCCCAACAACCACCAGCACCACCATCACAGGGAGCAAACAAAGCCCCAGCCTGGGTACATCCCCCCTCACCTGCTGAATGAGAAAGACACCGAGCCTCGCAGCGTGAACACACACTCTGTGAACGTGGACGACACTCAGACCTCAGTGGTGCCGCACACACACTCTCTCACAGACGGCGAGGTTAAATCCACAGAGGCGACCCCCTCTCCTACCACACCCGCTCAGGTGTGCTCGACTCAAGGTCCCGGATGAAAAACAAAAACCACGTGGAGACGTAAAAACAACAGGAAGAGTTTTTATCCTCCACCTCTCCGGACATTCTGCAAAAAGAGAACTACAAGGAGAGAAAGTGCTCTTTTTTACAGTTTTTCCTGAAGGTTTCAGGAGAAACAGGCGTGACTTTGCTTCAGAGAAACTCCACAACACACACAAACACACACACCTGTTATGTGATGTTTAAACGCTTATCTAAAAATGTGAAGAAACGCACAAGTTTCCTCATGTAACTGCTGGTGTGTGTGGTTTTTTTTTTTATTTTGGAGGATAAAGGTCAACTTTCTGCAGCAAAACTCACCGATGATGAAAATATTCAAAAGTTCCTACAAAATTGGTGCTCTGTGAAATATATAAAAGATGATATACATGAGGGTTTGATATAAGAATTTAAATATTTTCTACTAAAGAACCTTTTTGAAAATTAAAGTCTGACTGAAATGCCATGCAGTATTTTTGTCTTATAAAGATCTTTTTTAAAGTATTGTTTGAATCATATTTATTCTTGGATCACTTCACGTAACACACAAACAAGGAAAAACGGACTAAATAAATAAATAACACAAGATACAGAATGTGCAGATTTTAAAGGGTAAATATTCTACCTCACATTTGCTTCACAACAAAATGTAACCAAAGCTTATTCAGAAATGTGACGTTTCCTTTTTTAAATAAAAACAACGAGAGTGGCCATGTTATATACATGATTTTTACTAACTTGTGAGATCCATACAATATCTTTGACTTTGTATTTTTAGTTTTCGTATTGAAATTTGAAATGAGCATATAATGAAATTAAATTTATTGATTAAATTGTATTAAATTCAAATAGCTTTAAACTGGCAAGACATGTACAGAGCTGTAACAGTTGATTAAAATTTATAAAATCTTTATATTAGGGACATTCTTTCATATATTTCTTTACAAATGCTCTCAGCCTAAAAGAGTGCATCTGTATTATGTCCACAACTCAAATTATTCTCTAATACAGTTTTGCCTTTTTCTGTTTTTGCCCTGTTTCCAGTAGTTGGGATAAAAGTAATACAAGCTCCACAAGGTCACTCACACAAACATGCACACACACACACACACACACACACTGTACATTATTTGGGGAAATTGACACTATCTACAATCTGCTCCCTCATTGGACAGCTGACACAGAGACCAAACTAACCTCAGCCTCATTTTCTAACCACGCAGGAATCCTCACATAGACCGTTAGGAGCCCAGATACGGATCTAAAAAGCATCGGTCCGACCTGTCGTCATGGCTTCTGTTTCCATTTGGGAGATATGGCGTCATAGCCCAGGGGAAATGGTGGTGTTTGGGGTATATTAAGACAGATGGAAGAGCTCCCATTTGTTGAGCGGCCATGTTGTTTAGGTGGTGGCCGTGTCAGTGATTGGCTGTGCCACTGTGCTGGAGCCTGTGATTGAAAATAAAAAGAGAAAAATAGACTCACTGACTGACGACACCGAGGGAGTGTCTCACGGCTTGGGTTTTTTTTTTATACTCATGGAGGACCAAATGTCTTCCCAGGCTTCTTCTAGCAGCTTCTTGGGGCCACACAATCCACTGGGGTCCCTATGGAAACTATACTGAAGAGATTCTGTTTTTATCAGGATTATGATTATGTTTCCTTCAGGGCAAGCAAAGAAAATCATCAGGGAAATCCTCCAATATGAAGACATTTTGCTGGTCTATACTGAGTGCTGACCAGTAAGCCATGTAAGTCAACTACTTAGTGATTCTTACTAGTAGGATAGTATTTTTTAAATCTGGGTATTCAACAAATATGATGGTTATAACACCCTGCAGCGTGATGTAAACTGTATATTGTAAAATCACAACAGCGCAGAATTTGCACACAAATTTTTAGTGTCTTTTAGCGTCTTTCGGCTCTTTGTTTTGGTTCACTCTCACCGCTCTCATCGCTGTCGTTTCCAGCAGCAGAAGATTTCAGCAAAAAAAAAAAGACCTGATAAACCCACTGTACGCTATCTGTCCAGCACCAAACAACAGACGGACACGGTTAGCGACTAGCTGGTGAACATAGTGGAGAGACAGATATTTCCCTCAGGAGCTGGTGGAGACAAAAAACTGAGCTAAAAGGAGAGCGAATATTGGCTTAAAATGACATTTACAGTACAGTGTTTTTGCGCAAGAAAAAACAACCAAACTCATAAGAATGGCAACAACACAGCGGCTTTAACAGTTAAGGTTTAGCATGTAGGCCTACAGTAGAGCGCAGGGTTACGGCTCACATGTATGGCTATAATAATACAAACTTGTGTGTGTCAGAGGGAATGAGAGGGGGTAGGGACAGACAATGTGTGTGTGTGCGTGTGTGTGTGTGTGTCAGTACATGCACAATCATGTCTAGGAGGCAAAGTATTTGTGTGTGTGTGCGTGTGTGTGTGTGTGTGTGTGTGTGTGTGTGTGTGAAGCACCTGCTGCATTGCTGCAGGAAGCACCTGTCAGCGGCCGTCTCCTCAGTGCAGCCTCTGTCGACATGAGGGTTTGATCCTGAAACTCCCCAAACACACACACTTACACAGACACTAACAGACAACTTAAGCCCGCGGCTCGTTCCTGCTGCAGCGGGTGAGCGCGTCATCTGCGGCTTTGTTCACTTTAAACCGACGACACACACTTTTCTGAGATGAGGCAGCAGTGCGTGTTTGTGAGTGTGTGGTATTATGTTTACAACCTGCTGAGGGTACGTTTTACGAGAGGTGACTCCTCCTGTGCTGCAGCCAGAGCCAAAGTTCAACAAGACCTCTTGCAAACACACACTCACTCTTATTTTTATCCTCTCATTTCCTTTATCTCTCTCTCTCTCTCTCTCTCTCACACACACACACACACACACACACACACACACACACTTCAAATGTCACTTTACTCTCTTATCAAAGCTTGTACATCTCCTCCTCACACACTCGTAAGTTGTTGTTTCACACCCAAGAGCTCAAGTCCAAGTTAAGCAAGTTTCATTGTCACACTGTTTTCAGGACACGCACACACACGCGCGCACACACACACACACACACACACACAGACACACAGACACACACACACACACAGGGCTTCTGTTAACCTGAGAGGCAGAGGGTCAATCCCTGTGATCCGCAGCCTGCATGCCTTCCATACAGACACGCCGCCGACACAGCAACCTGACTCCCAGCTAGATTAGGACTAATCAAGCATGGCACAGCTCCGGGCAGAAACACCATGACACACACATGCAGACACACACACACACACGCACATATATACACACACTGTAGTACAAACATGTGCACACCAGCAGCATTTACTGTTTTAAATTTTCCACAGATTATGGCTGAAAGTAGTGCAGTGTGTCCCATTGAACCTTTTCTATATTCCCCTTTTTTCTGTCTCAAAAAAGGCAAAAAAAAGCACAAAAAAGAAACTTCTCAATCATCAACTCTCCCAGTCCAACAAAAGTTGACTTAATGGCACCTTCGAAAAGCCACCAAACTCTGACATATCATTTAAAATTATCTTCAGCAATAGATTTGACATTTACTTTCTTCCATAGTCCAGAGGGGATTCATCCCTATTATGTCAAAAATAATATCTGCATTTTAATTACTGTATATTGGTGTGTGCATCTATAAAAAGTCAGTTAAATTGTAGATGAGGGCCAGTAAGATCTAAGGTTGTTTGCATATGCTTGATTTTAACAAGTAACACTGTTATGATTATGATGAAAGTGCTGTTAAATTGTAAATAAAATAGATGCCAAACAATGTGATGATTCATTGTATAATATTATTTGACCAATAATAATAATTTTGGGAGGCTTGTATCAGAAGGAAAACCTTGTTTGCATGCTTCTCGTTATCTTGAGAAACTTATTAGCTCCTCCTGGTTTTTATGAAAAATGTTGGAAACTGAAAAACGCACGTGGTCAGTCGAAAACAAGGTTGTTATTTTAGTTCCTAAAAAAAAAATTACTTGAGGATTCAACTGACCTTAAGAATAAGGCCAAGGTCAGAGACTTTCATGATGGTTTGTTACGCTTACTTTCAAAACAGGTTCGTACAAATGACTCAGCACGTGGCAACGAATTTCCACATAAATAACATCACTGTATAATCTTTGTAGACGAGACAGTTGGTAAGACCTCAGTGTGAATGTGGAACAAGTGCTGTCACATGTCCAGGAACTGACTTCTCCTGTAAAAATGTTCCCACCAGCCCCAGGTGTCGACCAGTCGTCTGATCACAAATGTCTGGGACGTCTCAGGCCTTCATCGGCTTTTGTAGTCTGAACCTGATTTTGTCTTTGTAGTCGTCAAGCGGGACTTTATTTTGGCAGCCACCGTGTTAGAGGCGACAGGTGATTTATGACGTCCAGGGCAACCGGGTGATCCCACCATTTTCTTTCAGTTTTGTTCTGGATGTTGTTATGGCGTCTGCACACAGCCCCCAGTCTAAGTAGTACTGGAGGGCTGGAGAGTCCGGGGTCCAGGATTAGCGATCAAAAGAGTGAGGGGGGAGTTTTGGGGTAAAAGGGTGCGGGGTAACACAAGCCCGGCCTGCCCAGGTGGTGGGGTCGAAAGGAGACTCCCATCTGTGGCATGGATGGGTCGAACATGGGCTCTGTGTGTGTGTGTGTGTGTGTGTGTGTGTGAATGACTTTTATGGGGCGTACACTTTGGGTGAACTCCGTCTAGTTGGATTTGAACCGTGACCGATTGGATTTCAGGCTCGGGGAGGTGACCTCTGACCTTTTTACAACATCTGCACCCCTGACTTTTCCTCAAACACATTTTAACTTCACATCAGTCCCTGTGCCACCCGGTCCATCTGCCTGTACAAACACAGGAAACACATCTGTGCCACAAAAATATATATTATGATGTTTTCATCACTTTATTTCCACTTTTGAGTTTTACTACTTCTTGACCTTTGCCTGTTCTACAGACTTTGGGGACTGAGAGTAGTAAAAACCTCTAGTAAAAGTTAGAAAAGGGAGAGTTTTTAATTTAATTTACTTTATTTCTCCAGGATAATCCACTCAGCATATAAATACTGCTGTCTAGGGAGTCCCGGGTACAGATATTAGACATATTAGTCAGTACGGTCTGTTGATCAAGTGTTCTGGTGTCCAGATTTCACTTTTATTCACACTGAATGTACATTGTGGGAGACTTTGAACCTCAACTTTTAAGCTGACATGGACAAGAAAAGAAATAAAACAGGAAAAAAAAAAACTCCTTGAAAACAGGGCAATAATAATGTAATATGGTTGAAAGCTCCAGAAAAGCTCCTAAATGGACCTTGTGGTGAGATTGTTTTTATTGTAACACGTACTGTATGTTCAAGTGATATTGGGTTTTAAACATTTCAACAGCGATTAAAGGCTGACATCTTCGAGCATCGATGTAGCACGTGGAAGAAGTGCTGAATGTGTTTGTATTTTATGACAACAAAATACTACAGCACTAAATTAAAAAGTGCTCATATTTAAATGTTTCGCATGTGTTTAACAAAAAAAAAGGTAACAACTATAAGGAGCAAAAAGTGACAAAAAAACACACAAAAACAGGAAAAAGTGAGTGTTTTTATGAATAAATAGCTTTATTGTCTTACAGTCCTCACACAGATTTTTTTTTTTTTTTTTTAAAAACACAGTATTTTGAACTTCCTGGCAGCCGTGACACTGATGGTGGTCTCACATGTGGGTGGTCTCTTCTTCAGCGTCTGTGTCATGTGGCAGAGAGGTCTGGGCTTCAGGGAGGTTGTTGCACTGCAGGTAGCTGAAAACCACTTGGACCTGAAACACACACACACACACACACACACACACACACACACACACCATTTAACCTGTAATCTATGGCTGAGTTTATACAGTAAAGTGAATTATTTCACATGTTTTCATTCTAATATATTTTACATTATATGAAGCGTTTCTACCACGATGAGATATCCAACTGTTTAAAAAAAATGGAAACCAATTTCTCAAACTGATGACATCAAAAAATACACAGTATTATCATATTAAAGACATTTACTTTTGTTTTACTTACGTGTTTTCTTCAATATAGTTAATTTATTTTAAAGTAGAAGCTTAACTGAACAGAATAAATCTGTCCTACTATATACCTGAAGGGTTTCATTTGGAAAAAGTAATTATTATTTGTAAATCATTTATTTGTGTCCAGGTCTGTAGCTACCTTTAGGACACTGTGGTCATCATGTCTTTTTTTTTTTAAAGGAAATTTGGGGGTTTTAGCAACCTGGGGAAGTTTACAATTAAAAACTAATTGGTGGATATTTTATAAACTGACTCCAGTATCTTTTTTTTTTTTTTTTTACACTGATTGATTACATATTTATTTTGACAAGATTTTGGTCAACAAAAGAGGTTTCTGTATTTCTCAAACATGATTTTATTCCTTAAAAAACTACTTTTTAATTTTCTGTTGCAAAAATAACTTCACATTTAACTGAATAAATAAAAAGCAACTTCGAGTCATTTTAAAAAGGAGACAGTACTCTTGGCGTCTACTCAACATTTCTCATGACCTCAGTTTTTTCTAAATCTATGCTGAAAAAAACAAACTGCTTAACGACTGTCAAATGTGTTCAAATGTTGCAAAACCAAACCAAGTATTCAGCAGCACTTTCCACTGCTTCATTCCCACCTGTACCACCACCTCCTGGGAGATATCCATGGTGGGGCCGTCGTGTCCCAGTCCAACCACAGGAGGGCGTAAGAGGCTCGGACCGAACACTGTAGCCAGGTTCATCAGAGTCATCTTGTTGATGTCTTGCTTCTCTGAGACTCTGGAGAACAATGATTAAAAACAAATATGAGGAGTTGTGAACTGGAAGCAGCATCACATACTCTGAAAACACACAAAGTCAGTGGGATTTGAGCTAAAATCAACTGTAATCCAACTACATAACCTCAAATTATATATTTTTCCTGATATAACGGCAGCTGGTGGGATTTTACAAAAACCAAATCTCTATGTTTATGTTGTGCGCTGTTGTCTGATTGTTGTCGGACCGTTGGAGGTGGTGCAGGAGATACAGGAAGGTGTGGCGGTTGGAGTCGGGACAGGAGTGCAGCAGGGACAACATGGAGGCAAGCCGGGTGTCTATGTCCTGGATGTCTGAAGGGGGAGAGAAAAACACATACATACAAGTTCAGTTCACTTGCCTGAGAGGCCATTTCAAGACTAACGGGGTTGAATTTAGGGTTAGAGTTACTTATAAAATAATACCACAGTCATTTAGAGCTGTTTTAGCCCTTTTTTACTGTAAACTTTAGGTCAGACAAGCTGGAAATGAACTACTGTCCATACCATCGAAAGTAGACGTAGGAAGCAGAGAGTCAAGCTTTGTGTATATGCTATGAAAGCGCTCAACTCCAAATTTAGGTGTCATGTTTATGGCCTCTGAACATAAGGAAATACACTCTTAACACATCAACTGAAAAAAGAATGTCTAAAAGGACTTGTCTCTGTACTTGTCTTGTTAGATCTTAGTGCCGCATTCGATACCATTGACCATCACATTCTATTACAGCGACTAGAACATTTAATTGGCATTAAAGGCACCGCACTAAGCTGGTTTAAATCCTATTTATCAGATTGATATCAGTTTGTACATGTTAATGATGAATCCTCTATGCACACCAAAGTTAGTCACGGAGTTCCACAAGGTTCTGTGCTTGGACCAATTCTGTTTACCTTGTATATGCTTCCTTTAGGCAATATTATTAGGAAGCACTCCATAAATCTTCATTGTTATGCAGATGATACCCAATTATATTTATCGATCAAGCCAGATGAAACCAATCAATTAGCTAAACTTCAAGCATGCCTTAAGGACATAAAAACCTGGATGACCTGCAATTTTCTGATGTTAAACTCAGACAAAACCGAAGTTATTGTACTTGGCCCCGAACACCTTCAAAACACATTATCTAAAGATATAGTTTGTCTAGATGGCATTGCCCTGGCCTCCAACGACACCATAAGGAATCTTGGAGTTATCTTTGATCAGGATATGTCCTTTAACTCCCACATAAAACAAACCTCAAGAACTGCCTTTTTTCATTTACGTAACATTGCAAAAATCAGGCACATCCTGTCTCAAACAGATGCAGAAAAACTAGTCCATGCATTTGTTACATCTAGGCTGGACTATTGCAACTCTCTACTATCAGGCTGCCCCAATAAGTCCCCTAAGACTCTCCAGCTGATCCAGAATGCTGCGGCACGTTTACTGACAAGAACCAGGAAAAGAGATCATATCTCTCCAATATTAGCTTCTCTACACTGGCTCCCTGTAAAATCCAGAATAGAATTTAAAATCCTTCTCCTCATCTTCAAAGCCCTAAATGGTCAGGCACCATCATATCTTAAAGAGCTCATAGTACCCTATTACCCCACTAGAGCACTGTGCTCCCAGAATGCAGGGTTCCTTGTGGTTCCCAGAGTCTCTAAAAGTAGAATGGGAGCCAGAGCCTTCAGCTATCAAGCTCCTCTCCTGTGGAACCAGATCCCAGTTTGTGTACGGGAAGCAGACACCCTCCTCACATTTA